>JAWQFJ010026692.1:27500-28900 GCA_034096865.1 Theodoxus fluviatilis | reverse complement strand
CTTTTCCACTTATTTTCTCGTTCCTTCATCCGATGTCCGAGAGGCGGACTGTACGGAGCGACGTGGGTCGTGGTGGAGTCTTCGTGACACAAGTCGTGGTGGAGTCTTCGTGACACAAGTCGTGGTGGAGTCTTCGTGACACAAATCGTGGTGGAGTCTTCGTGACACAAGTCGTGGTGGAGTCTTCGTGACAAGTCGTGGTGGAGTCTTCGTGACAAGTCGTGGTGGAGTCTTCGTGACACAAGTCGTGGTGGAGTCTTCGTGACAAGTCGTGGTGGAGTCTTCGTGACAAGTCGTGGTGGAGTCTTCGTGACACAAGTCGTGGTGGAGTCTTCGTGACACAAGTCGTGGTGGAGTCTTCGTGACACAAGAAGAGATGGAAGGATCTACGTGACAAGTGGTGGAAGAGTCGTCCTGACACAAGTCGTGGTGTATGTGTGTCGTGTTTTCTGGAGGAGTCTCGTGAGACTGGACGTGGAGGGAGACTGACGGTTAATCAAATTCTGGTAAGGTGAATGCACCTCTCCCTTTCTCGTCTTTGGGTCGTCTTTTCTAATTGTCGAGTGGTCCGACAGTCGAGCAGAGTTTGGACATTGTTTTCATTCATCTCTTGTGACTCTCGCCCAGGAGAGTTTGGACATTGTTTTCAGTCATCTCTTGTGACTCTCGCCCAGCAGAGTTTGGACATTGTTTTTTTTCATTCATTCTTGTGAATCTCTCCGGGGCCAGGGGCCAGGCCAGCGCCGCCAAGAGTCGGGACGTTATCTTGTTTACTGTCACCTCGCCTGTGCGAGCTGGATAGGGGCCCTTTGTGTTTAGCAGATAATTAGTTTGGTGGGGGTGTGGGTTTTGTGTTTTGCGGGTGTGTGGGCAATTTTGCCCATTCTTCTCGTCGCAGATTACTGAGGGGGTTTTTGGGGAGGGCTGGGATTTTTATCTCTCTTGTTGCTTGTGATTAAATTTTCATTTCTTTTAACAGTTACTTCTACTTCAGTGTCTTTTATTCCACTCGTTGTTGTTCATTTGTTTGTTTTGTCCCTAGGAAGTGGTAATCAGGTTTTGTTGAAAACCTTACTTAGGGAGTTAGTGTATTTATACACTGACATCCCATAATAACATCAAGAACACGCGACACACCAACCCCTAATAAATACTTGTGGTTACGGTAACATGGTAACCAAAAAAGAGTCGGAAGTTATTTTAGGAGGCAAGATTGAGATTGCGCATATGTGTGCGTGCGTGCGTGCGCGTGTGTGTTTGTGTGTGTGTGTGTGTGTGCGTGCGTGTGTGCGTGCGTGCGTGTGTGTGTGTGTGTGTGTGCTTCAAGAAACGTCATGTATACAGCACCGTTATCCGAACACAAATCAAAATGTTTTTTCTCTGAAAACGTTTTTATTATA
>JAWQFJ010026692.1:22500-25000 GCA_034096865.1 Theodoxus fluviatilis | reverse complement strand
TGCGGGTCGCCTCCTCTTCGTCGGTGAGTTGGCCTGTAACCCTAATTTTGACTTTTTACTCCGCCAAGGACATTTTTTTAAAATAGTCGGTTAGTTGTTTGTTTGAGTGGTTTGTCAGTTATTTTGTGTGTGCAATTACTCAAAAAGTCCACAACGGATTATGATGAAATCTGGTTCAATTTCAGGGTTTTACCCAAGGAACAACTCGTTAAATTTAGGATGTTACCCGTTATCTCGTTTAAAAAAATACAATTTAGAAGCATAAAATGAAATGTTATCGCCATAGGCAATAGACCACCCTGTGCGTTCTTACCTTCATGGACCGCTATGTGTGTTAAGAAGAACTAACCTTCACATCCTTTAGCGGAACGACGTCTTAAAAAACACAGGCAGTGTTGGCTGTGCTGCTTACCCTCATGAACCGCTATCAGCGTTGATATGAACTCACTTACACATGCAAGCAAAACATTGTCTTAGATTACCCAGACCTCCACTCCAACATCAGCCTGTCTCTCTCACCTGCTACTGTACCCCCTTGCCTTGCCCACCCCATGGTTGTCACCTTGAATTCGATCAATTTCGTCCATTTAAATCACTACATTGCCGTGTTTTATCGCGTCAGTGTTATGAAATCCCAGAGGTCCTCACTGACATTTCCACTCCGCTGCATGCTGATCACCGCCACCTCTGTGGCTACCTTGGCGGAGGTATGCACTCCCCAAGTGCTCTCTAGTCAGTGACTGGAACAAGCTCCAGGAGAGTTGTCTTAGCCGCTCAGGAGCTTTGCAAATGTCCTTCATTATCATCATCATCCTTGTTATTATCATCTGTATCATAATCTTTATCATCATGATCAGCAGCATTAGCAACATCACCACCACCCCCACTAGCCACCACCACCCACTAGCCACCACCACCCACTAGCCACCACCACCCACTAGCCACCACCACCCGCTAGCCACAACTCGCTAGCCACCACTCACTAACCACCACCACCCACAGCCACCACCACCCACTAGCCACAACAACCCACTAACCACCACCACCAACTAACCATCACCATCACCACCATCACCACCACTCACTAGCCACCACCACTCACTAGCCACCACCACCCACTAACCACCACCAGCCACAGACACCACCACCCACTGACCATCACCACCACCACCACTACCACCATCACCACCAGTCACTAGCCACCACCACCCACTAACCACCACCACCACCCACTAACCACCACCACCAACTAACCATCACCACCACCACCACTACCACCATCACCACCACTCACTAACCATCACCACCAACTAACCATCACCGCCACCACCACCACCACCACCATCACCACCACTCACTAACCACCACCACCAACTAACCATCACCACCACCACCACTACCACCATCACCCCCACTCATTAACCATCACCACCAACAAACCGTCACCACCACCACCACCACCACCATCACCACCACTCACTAGCCACCACCACCAACTAACCATCACCACCACCACCACCACCACCATCACCACCACTCACTAACCACCACCACCAACTAACCATCACCACCCCCACCACCACCACCATCACCACCACTCACTAACCACCACCACCAACTAACCATCACCACCACCACTCACTAACCACCACCACCAACTAACCATCACCACCACCACCCACTAACCACCACCACCAACTAACCATCACCACCACCACCCACTAACCACCACCACCAACTAACCATCACCACCACCACCACCATCACCACCACTCACTAGCCACCACCACCCACTAACCATCACCACCACCCACTAACCACCACCACCAACAAACCATCACCACCACCACCACCACCATCACCACCACTCACTAGCCACCACCACCCACTAACCACCACCACCACTAGCCACCACCACCCACTAGCCACCACCACCCACTAGCCACCACCACCCACTAGCCACCACCACCCACTAGCCACCACCACTCACTAGCCACCACCACCCACTAACCACCACCACAACTAACCACCATCACCACCACTCACTAGCCACCACCACCCACTAACCATCACCACCACTCACTAGCCACCACTACCCACCACCCACTAGCCACCATCCACTAGCCACCACCACCACCCACTAGCCACCACCACTACCTTTAGCACCACCACCGGCACCCCCACCCCCACCCCCCACCCCACCACGATCCACCTCCACCACCACACAACAATTCAGTAAGAACAGCCCAGGCCACTCGAGGCCTCTGTAGCGTTCACTGAGGACGCAAGTCGACACTTGCTGGCAAGACGGGATGAGGAGCCAGCATGGAAGATGTTGACAGAGTTGGGGCGCGTTGCTTTAGCAAGTATCCTGCAAGAATCTCGCAGGAAACGCGAGGTTAGGACGTTGTTTACATCGTCTTGTTCACAAGGAGTCACTCGCTTCGAAGGAGGGTGACCGAGAAAGCTCCGGAGATACCTCGTCGCGTCTAACCGCAGA
>JAWQFJ010026692.1:0-10000 GCA_034096865.1 Theodoxus fluviatilis | reverse complement strand
GATTGGTTTTGCAGGTGAGGTTTATGCATCAGGAGACGGTAAATTACAAATGACAAAAGACAAAAAAAGCTGGGAGAGATGGAGATTTGTCACGTGCAGGTGTTACTCGTGGAAACCTGGGGTGCGTTCAAGAGGCCTACCGTTATCGACCAGTCAATACCGGTCGACTCTTGAACGGCTTGCACAGGCTACCGGTATCGACCGTTAGATACCGCGCCGCGGCGACGTTGCGCCTGTATGACCAAAATGGCTGCCTTCGGGAAAGGGAAGAAAGTCGCCATCACAAATATGCGCTGTGGCACGCTTTTCGACCTGTGATTATTACCCAGCCTATGCGAGAAGTTACAAGAAGTTAGAATGATAAGGTTCTTTTCTTTTTTTAAAGAATAACTGCAAAATTTTCTACGAAATACGCCTCCAAAATTTCAAGGGAGGCAACTCTTATAGCTTGCATTGGCCCTTAGTTTGTTGTGTAACCTCCCTTGATGTGAGCATCGATAAATTCTTGCTTACACCAAGTCAGCACTGTCGTTTTGACATAAATTTCTATTCGAGCTCTGCCGAGGCTTCATGCACACAGCTGCAGCTTAACGTATTTTATCAGCTTCCACAAGAAACGAGCAGTCTGCAGCTGCTGGTTTACTCATTTAATTGAGAAGTGCACTCCGCGACGATGAGAAGGCATCGCGGAAGCCATCTTGGCTACCGTTCGGTCATGACGAGTCGTTCAAGAGTGCACATTGGTGGCTCGCCTACCGCTCGGAGAACGGTAGGTCGTCTTGAACGCAGGGTTGTTTTGGCGTCAGACCTGACATATTGTGTGTGTTCTTCAGTGCTGTGATCTCCAATGTCATTTCATTTGGAATGTTCTGTGGGGGCGGGAACGTCTCCAAACAGGACGAGGGAAGGTAGATGGGAGCGTTAGCAGAGCCAGCCGCTGTGTTGGACAACCAATGGTAGACCAAGAAGTGATCAACAGAAAAAAGCACTTAACAAAGCCAATATGATTTTTACAGACCTCTCCCATCCACGACACCTTGAGTGCGACAGCAGTCTCAGCAGGCGGACCAAATGGTTTTTAACTTCCAAATATGAGAACTGCATGATTTCACAACTCCTTTACTTTGGCAGCTCTGACTTTTCTAGATGGCTCAAACAATTGATTTTAGGACAGCTTGTATATACAATTAGTATTCCGTACAGTGTGATGTCTTGTCATTTTTCACGATTCCCCATTACGGATGAAGATAGCATTATTGTATTGCATTGTATTTATTGGCATTCTAACTCAGACAAACTTACTTAGTTTATATCCGTAATGGATCTAGTTTGTTTCAGTGCTATATGAACTCAATCGGATTGATGACTTCTGTGTTGTAGTGTTTTTTCGCGAGCTTTCCAGGTCAACTGTCTGTGATGAATATTTAGGTTTAGGTACCGGTTAGTGATTCTGTTCCTCATTGATTTGAAAATTGTCGGCTCCATCATTTGAGAGGATAATGTCGCGGATTAAAGAGTGTTATGTTCTATATTAAAGCAAGATGTTGACATTGTCTAGGACTGTGTAGACGCACCTGGGAGAATAAAGCAACATTGGAAAAGAAGTTACTTCACCAAAGAGTTTCATGACATTTATGATGACGGCATCACATTCGCACACAAGTGCAAGACGACAAAATTCTGATCGTCTACTTCTCTCGGGAGTGTGACAAAGCTTTCTTTAAGGACACACAAAGAACGGGATATGGATTCTCAAAGATACACACATACTCGCACACATACACGCGCACATACACATGCATGCACGCACGCACGCATGTGCACACACGCACAAACACGCATGCATGCACGAACGCACGCACTCAAACGCAAGCACGCACTCACACACACACAAATAAACAAACACACACACACACATACACACACACACAAACACACCTACACACACACACACACACACACACACACACACACACAAACAGACGCAGTGACTGACACACAGACACACAAATTGCTAAATACGTGGATGGATGGATGGATGGATGAATGAATGGATGGATAGAGAGATGGGTGATGGTTTAATCAATGAATCAATGAATGAACAGAAATATAGGAAAAAAAGAACACAAAGACATTAAGCGAACATACTTATAACACAGCTGAAGGTCACTCAACTCCAATTTGTCTCACGCCCACTTCACCACACTCTGTGTGAACACGTTTAACACCAAATGTTCAGTGCGAACGCCAATGCAAAATAAAATAGTGAAAGAATAAATGAACATCTTTTTTCATTATGGCTTTACTGAGGCAAACTCTACGACGTTCACAAGATGACAAGGTTGCATCCTGAGCCAAACCCTGTTCCTTCTACATACATTAGACGTCTACATATAGAGCCTCAATTAAACAACGGGGGTGGGTGTTGTGGACGGGTGGTGGGTGGGGTGAGTATGGGGGTGGGGGAATAGGATTGTTACGTCGACATATAGGGTCTTGGACAACGGGGGAGATAACATTGTTTTGTCTACATATAGGACCTTAAACCACGGGGACGACTGGCGTGGGTAGGTGATGGGTGGGGTGGGGGACTAGATGTTGACATCTACATACAGGTCCTTAAACTACTGAGGAGATAAAATTGTTGCGTCTTAATACAGAGCCTTAGACAACGGGGGTGGGGTGGGTGGGGGTCGGGTGGGGGTGGGGGGTACAGTTGGGGTGGGAGACGGGGTGACATCTACATACAGACCCTTAAACCACTAGGGAGAAAAGATTGTGACGTCTACATACAGTGCCTTAGACCGCAAGAGAGATAAGATTGTGACGTCCACATACAGGGCCTTAGACCGCAAGAGAGATAATATTGTGACGTCTACATACAGAGCATTATATTGCTGAGGGGATAAGATTGTGGCGTCTACATACAGGGCCATAGACCTCTGCGGTGATCAGATTGCGACGTCTACATACAGGGCTTCAGACAGCTGGGGGAGGGGGGAGGGGGGGGGGGTAGGGTGGAGGCGGAGGGGAGGGGGAGGGAGGGGGAGGGAGGGGGGAGGACAACTTAAGGATATAATTATTGGGAGAAGGGCCTGTTCTTGTTATAATGTATTCATAGTGAAAATATCGATGACCATTTGCTCTGAAAATTATCTAATATTCCATTTCTAACAGCTTTTTGTTTCTTCTATTCTACATGTAGATAGGAGCACTTGCCTGAAGGACTCTAGAGTGATTTCATAACTGTGACATTTGGCTTGATGAATACATATTTTGTGCTGATATAAAGATAAAATTTACGAAAGGAGAGGCCAACTTATCACCAAAGAGTATAAGATATTTACATTTATGGAATATTGCCTTCATGATTTCTATATATTTCTGTGCTTTGCACTAGAAATCTTGATTTATTTTACACTCCCAGAAAAAAGGTTCTTGTGTTTCGACACAACATCAGCACAATGATTTCCCTATACGTAGAAGGACGGTGTTTGTTGAATAATCCGGTGTAGGAATTTGAACTGAAAGGTCCTTAGCTAAGCGCCTATTGTTATATGTACATTGCTTTGGCAGAGTATACATTCTTTCCCAGTCAATGTTGTTGCCCTCTAATGATTCATCCCCCCCCCCTTTTGGGGGGTTTAAGAATGATTTCACGTCTAAATGCCCCCTGTTTATCGCGAATGGCCGATAATCTGGAACTGGAGGTTCTGGACTTATTTGTCCTGCAATCAAACAAGTGACTTGAATTACTAATAGCATTACAAAGCCTACAAAGGCTGAGAGGCCATGAAGCTCCGTGTATCCATCATATCCACCACATTTGCATGTAGGCAAAGTTAATGCGAGTTCAGTTCATTGCCCACGGATACAGACCTAGAATTCGTGTAGCACTGAAGGCGAACCCTGAGACGAAGAAACTGAGTGGGCTCTATCGAGAAAAGAAATTCTGGTTACAACAATAGATACAAACGGCGCCGAAAAGTTCTCGAGATTTTGGAAGCATGTACAAAGCAGCCAGACGATGTAGCAAGCGACTGTAGCAAGCGACTGTAGCAAGCGACTGTAGCAAGCGACTGTAGCAAGCGACTGTAGCAAGCGACTGTAGCAAGCGACTGTAGCAAGCGACTCTAGCAAGCGACTGTAGCAAGCGACTGTAGCAAGCGAGAGTCGGGGAAGCGTTACAAGCTAATCTGTCGATGTAGCAAGCGACAGTCACAAGCGATGGTCGCTCAGAGCGACGCGTGAAGCTTCGAGGAAGAAACAATCGTGGGGAGTTCAGTTACGAGACCTGCACTGTTTAGTGGAATCCTTTTTAATTCTGAGCCCCCCCCTCCTCTTTAATACACTCACAGTTTCTCCGCGAAGACACGCGCTCTAACAATGATCTCTTCGCAGGAGCGCATCTACACGGAGAACACGATGACCTCCGCGCCGATAGAAATGCATATCACCCCCATAACAGTCTCCAAGCAGACAACCAGCCGTTCCCGCTCTCTCTACATGCAGGGTTGAAGGCCTCCGGGAAGGTTTGGTCTGTGGTTGGTGAAGGCGTAGCTGAGCGTGTCAAACAGCAGTGGGTCGTGGTGCTGAATGTACGATCTGGCGGCTGCCTCGTTGGCGCAAGGGTGGTTGGTGCCGCACCTGCAAGGTCAAGGTCATGCAGGAAGATAAAGGTCATGAGTAAAGGTCAAGTCCATTGGTAAAGATCAAAACATACTAACACACATAACGAACACACACACACATGAATGCACACAAACAAACACACACATACACACACAGTCACACACACACACACACACACACACACACACACACACACACACACACACACACACACACACACACACATACACACACACTCCTACCGAGTCGCTCGCAGCGCACACATGATTATCAGGAGTCACTTCTGGTACATGTATTTGGCAAAAGAGATGCGTCTTGAAGTCTTGTCTAAACGCATTCAACTTTAGGCATAATCGGAGTTTGACAGGCAGGGCATTCCAGACGAGAGGGCCAGCAAAGGTCGATGCCCTCTGTCCATATCGGCACCTGCTTACTCTCTGCTGCCTCGACAGGAAAGCTGAAGACGGCCGTAGAATTGTGGCGGTTTTGTACTGTGACACAATGTGCTGGAGACACGCCGAGACCAAACCATTAAAACATCTGTAGGCCATTATGGCCAGTTTGATTAAAACCGACTTTCCCCGACACAGGGAGCCAGTGGAGGGATTTCAACACTGGGGGGATGTCTTCTCGCTTCCTTGTCCTTGTGGTGACTCTGGCGGCTGTATTCTGCCGACTTCTGCAGTTTTGGTTATCAAATGTTGAGGGGCTTCCGCCAGAACACGCGCCCGCACGCGCGCGCACACACACACACACAGATACGCACACACACACACACACACACACACACACACACACACACACACACACACACACACACACACACACACACACAAACAGAAACACACACACACACACACACACACACACATCAGACATCACACGTCCCAATCCCAAGCAAAGCTTATCTCTAACATCCTGACGTACATGTCCAAGCCGCCCGTGACGTCAGTCCTAAGAATAGACATGAAGAAGGATGACGTAGCCTCCGCGAAGTATTCCGCAGAATTGGCCATGGCATAGGTGTTCAGGGACCACAGAGTGTGCGACTTGGCGTTGTTGTAAGCGGCAGTGATCTGCAACAACAAAGCCATATCGCCATAACGAAAATGCAGTCCCATTCGGGAAAGTATCAATCCACCACAAAATAAGTCGGATGTTTGCTGTAGGAAATTCTGACCGATGCACACGGTCGTAAAATGGAGGAAGTAAAAAAAAATAAACATTGAAAATATGACAAAAAGTGTTGCAAAATTATGACCTACTAAAGACTGGTACCCACTGGCATGATGTTTTGAGAAAATGGGTTTTCATAGAATTCTAGAAAATGTGTTTTAAGGCAATACAGTACTCTCTCTCTCCCTCTCTCTCCCTCTCTCTCTCTCTCTCTCTCTCTCTCTCTCTCTCTCTCTCTCTCTCTCTCTCTCTCTCTCTCTCTCTCTCTCACACACACACACACACACACACACACACACTCAGTCGTGTCTGCATGCTCGCACGCACGCATGCAAGCACGCACGCACGCAAACACACACACACACACATACAATCAGTCGTGTCTGCATGCACACACACACACACACACACACACACACACACATCTACGTATTCTACACCTCATCCTCGTTCTAGGCTACATCACACCACAGATGTGTTCTCTTGAGGGTAGCGATTGGTCTCGATAGGTATTGGAAACGTTTTGACATGAACGTTCGCCCCGAGCTTTTGCGTGGGCAGGTAAAGTCCATTCTAGTCCACTAGAGACTCATTCTAGTCCACTAGATACTCATTCTAGTCCACTAGAGACTCATTCTAGTCCACTAGAGACTCATTCTAGTTCACTAGAGACTCATTCTAGTCCACTAGAGACTCATTCTAGTTCACTAGAGACTCATTCTAGTCCACTAGAGACTCATTCTAGTTCACTAGAGACTCATTCTAGTCCACTAGAGACTCATTCTAGTCCACTAGAGACTCATTCTAGTTCACTAGAGACTCATTCTAGTCCACTAGAGACTCATTCTAGTCCACTAGAGACTCATTCTAGTCCACTAGAGACTCATTCTAGTCCACTAGAGACTCATTCTAGTTCACTAGAGACTCATTCTAGTCCACTAGAGACTTCGCCTACCGGCGAGAGTGTCTCCAGCACAGTTCATATCACGTGATGGAAGGATTCCGTCCGAAATATGCAAATGGAGGTCACACGAGGGGCTTGTGGGATAGCCGATCTGCTCCCTGACATACGCCGTTAAAGTAGTTCTAAGACTATTTCGCACAAAACTAATAACTTACTCTTGTTGAGGCGATAAACAAGCATTTATGCGATAAAATAACATGTTTGTGTTGAAATGGAAAAAAGTTTTGACATTTGAATGATTTCTGTAAAAAGTGGAGAAAAAAATGGTGTCAGAACGAACTATTGTTGGCGCAATGCTGTAATGCGAAGGGTCAAGTCTATTACGAATTCATTGCGAACTGTGCCAGAGTCACTACTGACTCGGGTTCACAGAATGGGTAAAGTCCCGGAAGAAAAAAACAACTATGGGATTTGGCAAGCGCTCATCGCAAGCGCACTTCAAAGCAGACCTCGATTGCTGCAGATAGGTATTGCTACCTTTCAGGGAACGCAGCACTGATAGCGTCTAAACCCCGTTGGACACAAGGCTATTCTTCGCGTTCCGCGCAGACGTTCTGCACATGATGCTTCGTGTGTAGTGTGAATCGCTTGCCACACGTGCAGCTAGCGATGCTGCCAAGCTGCGCAGCGAGCGAGGAATGAAATAGAAAGTGTCGCACTTTGCGTTGCGTCGCATCGCAAGCTTCAGCCAAACTGATCTCCCACTTGAAGAGCACCATCGACGCTCCTGTTCCACTGGCGCGAACCGAGATGCCATGGATGCCATGGATGGCAGCCATGTTGACGGACGCCGAGATGACGAATGTGATTGAGCTCTATCGAGATCAGGAAATTGTGTATGTCGCGTGGGCGCGACAGGTATGGTGATTAAAGGAATAATGAGGGGGGTGATAAATTGAGTAGACACCGCGTTCCGCTCAAAAACCAAGGTTAGGGTCAGAGTTCACCATAGAATGGGGCGGAAAGTTCTCAGCAAGGGGTACAAGCTGAGGGTGACTATTTTATTTGGGGTTATCAACTTGTCCAGCACGGGCCGAGCCGTGATTACATTGTCAGGGGAATACCGATTGACCCAGCACGGGCTGGGGGTCAATTAGAATGTAAGCTCCCTGATTGGTGCGCACTACCGCGCGAGGGAGGTTTCTCGTTTTGGAAGGTGCTAAAACGAGGTTCAATTATTCATCGTGTTGGATGAGAGGTAGACGTGCGAGCTTGGTGCTCCGCGTATCGAAGAAACCACTGGAGTGGGTTTTTTGGTTGCGAATGTCGGAATTCGCAAATCTTGCCTTGGAGGTTAGGCCAGCCTGCCAGGAAGATTCCGAGAATGAGTCTTGAACCGGACGGGAGGATTTTTGTCGACGTGTTTCCACAGCCTTCGTGGGGCTTTGTAGGGTAGCCGAGTCTTGTGGATGACCGCTGCTACGACGTGGATGATGATGGATGGTGGATCAGAACTCTACCGTCCCCGCCGAGTTTCTGAGGGTCCTACTTACGGCGCCAGGTGGAACGCTGGCGTGGGTCGACATGCTGTTTCTTCAAGTGCACTGGAGTGTGCTGGTTTCCTCAACGTTGGCGTCCTGGGTTGCAAGTATTTCTCGTGTAGTAAGCTTAGTCTAGCTCAGGGAGTGGACTGTGAGAATCCCAGGGGGAAATTTGTGTGTTTCTGACTTACTACAGACTTCGTCTTTCTTCTAACTGTGGGTGCAGCAGAAGACAGCGAGGGGGCACGGAGACAATCTGTGTAACAGGTATCGCTCAGGGGAGTGTTTTCCTTTCACGTACGCAAGTAGTGAAGAAAGAGAGATGGGGACTGTAATCTCTCCCTGCACTGGGGATGTGTGGGTAGTCTAACTCTACTGGACTGGGAGTGGGACACTTCTAAAGAGTGGACTGGAATTCTGGGGAAGGAATTCAACTCGGACTGGAAGCCCGAGCAGACAGCAAGGGGGGTTTGAACTTCTGTACTTTCATACCTGTGAGGGGGTGGAAGCTACTGGTAGGTTGCAACGGG
Source organism: Theodoxus fluviatilis (assembly GCA_034096865.1). NCBI lineage: Eukaryota > Metazoa > Mollusca > Gastropoda > Cycloneritida > Neritidae > Theodoxus > Theodoxus fluviatilis. Next base: position 1,217 of record JAWQFJ010026692.1, on the reverse strand, counting down.
TGGACATTGCAACGGAACTGTGTGAGAAACGTGTTGATTCACTTGTTGGATGAGGTTTTTCACGCTGTGTCAAGTGGACTGGACTGTGGGTAATCTTGCTGGTGTTTATGGACTTGTGTTGAATGAGTGTGGCAGAGCTCGTGAACTTGGGCGGAGCCAAGAGGTCAGCGAGTACGGGTTCTCATTCACGTTTGCATTGCAGCTTGCGTAGCCCCATTGTTTAGAGTGGGGACGTTTTTGATTGGCTGGAGCCGGGAGGAGCAGGCGTGCAGGCGCGGGCTGGAGCGAGGAGGCTTTGTTATTGTTTGGCGTGGCCTGTGGTCTGGGGTCAGGCCGGGCTGCGCTGACTCTTACTCAGGGGTGGAGTGAGAGGGGGAGCGAGACGGGGTATCTCTTTGTGGGGTTGTTGATTTCTGAGCGTGCTCTGCTCAGGTTTAAGAAAGTGTTTACCTTTTCAGGGAAGGGAAAGGACATTTCTTGTGAAGTTTTGGATTGAACTTGAGTATTTTCTTCCAATTTGGGATTTGTGGAGAAAATTGTAGGGGAGTTTCCTTGGTGGATGTTTATGCTTGTTTGAGTCTATTTGGGGACTTAGCTGAAAAGGGTGGTCGTATACCTTTTGGGAGTTGGAAGTGTTTATGGGGGATTTTATTGAATGGATTGTTGTTGTACTGACTAGGACAGTCACAACGAGTGGTGGGAAGAGGACTTTTGGAGAAGTTCCAGGAACCTTTTTTCTCTGTTTTGTGAAAACAGGAGGTCGGATGGTGTTTGTGTTTTCTTGGATTCATGATGTCAACTTAACACGTTACCGGTAACGTTGTGGGTTTTGTTGCTTATGATCCTTGCTTTGGAGTTTTGACTTGGTGTACCTTGTTGAAGGTTGGTTGGAAAGTGCTTGTTTATTTTCTGTGTTTCTTTCAGCAGAAGCAGCGCCATCTTGTTTGTTGGTGGACCAAGACTGTGTTGTTGTTTTGGGTCCCCATTTGCATTGTGTGCTGCTTATGCTTCGCCCTTCACTGCCTCGAGCAGGAAGGGGGAGTTGTTGATTAAACTGTTCTTTTATACCTGATTCAGTGGTTCCTCTTATTTCATCTGTTTGTTTACTTGTGGTGTCTTCCAAGGGTGTGGCAGTTGAGTTTAGCTGTAAACTCTCAAGTTGTCTTCTGGCTCTCACCCTCAGGGCGACTATATCGTCCCTGAGGGTGAAAGTGCAG
>JAWQFJ010026690.1:37500-43598 GCA_034096865.1 Theodoxus fluviatilis | reverse complement strand
AAGTAGACTGTGGCACTACAAGTCTCAGTGCGACCTTCTGCACTCGTTCATCATTCGTCTTACTTTCCATCTGCTGTCGTCACCCTCTGGTCTTACCCGCGGCTGCCTGGTAGAGAGAGAGAGCACAGAAGAGTCCGAGGAAGAAAACGAGAAGGAACTGCCTGTCCGCCATCTTGCCACCTGTGTATCTCTGTCTTCAAGACAGTCCTACTTCTGTGCCTGGCTGTGACGTCATCAGATAACAGCAGACCTTTGCCGTCCCGGTTCAAGATTGCTAAAAATAGATGCTACAGGTGTCTTGGCGTGCCTGTTCAGTTGAGGACAGTGACCCCTGTGGGTGTGCCTGCACAGGTGAGGACAGTGACACATATGGGTGTACCTGCACAGGTGAGGACAGTGACACATATGGGTGTGCCCGCACAGGTGAGGACAGTGACACATATAGGTGTGCCTGCACAGGTGAGGACAGTGACACATATGGGTGTGCCTGCACAGGTGAGGACAGTGACATATATGGGTGTACCTGCACAGGTGAGGACAGTGACCCCTGTGGGTGTGCCTGCACAGGTGAGGACAGTGACACATATGGGTGTACCTGCACAGGTGAGGACAGTGACATATATGGGTGTGCCTGCACAGGTGAGGACAGTGACACATATGGGTGTACCTGCACAGGTGAGGACAGTGACACATATAGGTGTGCCTGCACAGGTGAGGACAGTGACACATATAGGTGTGCCTGCACAGGTGAGGACAGTGACATATATGGGTGTGCCTGCACAGGTGAGGACAGTGACATATATGGGTGTGCCTGCACAGGTGAGGACAGTGACATATATGGGTGTGCCTGCACAGGTGAGGACAGTGACAACTGTGGGTGTGCCTGCACAGGTGAGGACAGTGACACATGTGGGTGTGTATGTACAGGTGAGGAGAGTGACACTTGTAGGTGTGTATGCACAGGTGTGGAGAGTGACACATGTGAATGTGCCTGCACAGGTGAGGACAGTGACACCTGTGGGTGTGTATGCACAGGTGTGGAGAGTGACCCCTGTGGGTGTGCCTGCACAGGTGAGGAGAGTGACACCTGTGGGTGTTCATGAAAAAGCGACCTGTGAACAGTCACACCATGGCACTTATTTTTCATGTTAGTTCACGAAGACGTCATGAGTGGACGGTCAGTCGAGCTTCCAGTGGCTTCACGGGGGCCCTCTTTACGCCTGCCTGGACCGAAGCAGTGCGAGTTGAACTCCGTGCCTTTGGATACAATTCAAGAATCTGCACTTCGTCTTACTCCTCTTTTGCTCTTTTCAAAGCCTGAAGCGTCAGTAGTCCTGCGTCGTTCTGTCGCCATCATGAACACTTCATTTTGTCACATGCAAGCAACTCTGCTGGGTCGAAGCATTTACTGCAGGCTGCGGCTTTTGGGGAAACTGGAGTGACAGCGCCGCGTGGAGTGCGTGTGTAGTGGTGTAGTGTGAGGTGTGGAGTGTGGTGTGGAGTGTGGTGGAGTGTGTAGGATATAGCGCCGTGTGGAGTGCGTGGGTAGTGATGTAGTGTGAAGTGTGGAGTGTGGTGTAGAGTGTGAAGTGGAGTGTGAAGTGGAGTGTGTAGGGTTTAGCGCCGTGTGGAGTGCCGTCTGGAGTGTGAAGTGTGGTGTGAAGTTTGAAGCGCCGCGTGAAGTAGAGTGTATAGGGTATAGCGCCGTGTGGAATGTGAAGTGGAGTGTGGAGTGTGGGGCGCCGTGTAGAGTATGGAGCGCCGTGTGGATTGGAGTGTGGAGTGGAGTGTGAAACGCATGTGTGGAGAGTGGAGCGCCGTGTGGAGCGCCGTGTGGATAGCCGTGTGGAATGTGAAGTGGAGTGTGGAGTGTGAAGCGCCGTGTAGAGTATGGAGCGCCGTGTGGAGTGGAGTGGAGTGTGAAACGCATGTGTGGAGAGTGGAGCGCCGTGTGGAGCGCCGTGTGGATAGCCGTGTGGAGCGAGTAGTGGAGTGTGGAGCGCCGTATGGAGTGTGGAGTGCCGTGTGGAGTGCCGTGTGGAGTGCCGTGTGGAGTGTGCAGTGTGGAGTGTGGAGTGCCGTGTGGAGTGCCGTGTGGAGTGCCGTGTGGAGTGTGCAGTGTGGAGTGTGCAGTGCCGTGTGGAGTGCCGTGTGGAGTGCCGTGTGGAGTGCCGTGTGGAGTGTGGAGTGCCGTGTGGAGTGCCGTGTGGAGTGTGGAGTGTGGAGTGTGGAGTGCCGTGTGGAGTGTGGAGTGCCGTGTGGAGTGTGGAGTGTGGAGTGTGGAGTGCCGTGTGGAGTGCCGTGTGGAGTGTGGAGTGCCGTGTGGAGTGTGGAGTGTGGAGTGCCGTGTGGAGTGCCGTGTGGAGTGCCGTGTGGAGTGTGGAGTGCCGTGTGGAGTGCCGTGTGGAGTGTGGAGTGCCGTGTGGAGTGCCGTGTGGAGTGTGCAGTGTGGAGTGCCGTGTGGAGTGCCGTGTGGAGTGTGGAGTGTGGAGTGTTGAGTGCCGTGTGGAATGTGGAGTGCCGTGTGGAGTGTGGAGTGCCGTGTGGAGTGTGGAGTGTGGAGTGTGGAGTGCCGTGTGGAGTGTGGAGTGTGGAGTGCCGTGCGGAGTGCCGTGTGGAGTGTGGAGTGCCGTGTGGAGTGTGGAGTGTCGTGTGGAGTGTGGAGTGCCGTGTGGAGTGTGGAGTGTGGAGTGCCGTGTGGAGTGTGGAGTGTGGAGTGCCGTGTGGAGTGTGGAGTGTGGAATGTGGAGTGCCGTGTGGAGTGTGGAGTGCCGTGTGGAGTGAGGAGTGTGGAGTGCCGTGTGGAGTGCCGTGTGGAGTGTGGAGTGTGGAGTGTGGAGTGCCGTGTGGAGTGTGGAGTGCCGTGTGGAGTGCCATGTGGAGTGTGGAGTGCCGTGTGGAGTGTGGAGTTTGGAGTGCCGTGTGGAGTGTGGAGTGCCGTGTGGAGTGCCGTGTGGAGTGCCGTGTGGAGTGTGGAGTGTGGAGTGCCGTGTGGAGTGTGGAATGTGGAGTGCCGTGTGGAGTGTGGAGTGCCGTGTGGAGTGTGGAGTGCCGTGTGGAGTGTGGAGTGCCGTGTGGAGTGTGGAGTGTGGAGTGCCGTGTGGAGTGTGGAGTGCCGTGTGGAGTGCCGTGTGGAGTGTGGAGTGCCGTGTGGAGTGTGGAGTGTGGAGTGCCGTGTGGAGTGTGGAGTGCCGTGTGGAGTGTGGAGCGAGTAGCGCCGTGTGGAGTGCCGTGTGGAGTGTGGAGTGCCGTGTAGAGCGAGTAGCGACGTGTGGAGTGACGTGTGGAGTGTGGAGTGTGAGTGTGGAGTGTGAAGTGCCGTGTGAGCGAGCAGCGCCGTGTGGAGCGCCGTGTGGTGTGCCGTTTGGAGTGTGGAGTATGGAGTGTGGAGTGTGAAGTGTGGAGTGTGGAGTGCCGTGTGGAGTGGTTCAGTCTTTTTTCGCATTTTTACCCACACATCATCCACGTCAGTCGGCACACCTCCTTACTGTCCAACCATATCGGGTCTGCATGAGTGCACGGGTTTGCGCCTGCTGATGTTGACACCACGCCACGCCTATCCCACCCACCCAGGCAGTCCCACAGCATCAAGTACGTGCTGCATGGTGCGACACTCCTGTCCGGCACACACTTCACCAAGAACACGCGAGAAACAAACAAGTGCCAGAACAGAAATCTTTACTAGGACAGAGCGGACATTGGTGACAGCAAGTCGGTACTGAACATCAGAATGCTGCCCGAAGTTCCACGGACCACAGAGGTAAACAGACCAGCCACTCTGCAGGGCACCGCCACCGTCAGGGAGGCAGGCTCTCGCGGGCACAGGGCGGACGTCCTCACGGTGCGGGCGTGTTTTTCATGCAGCAGTAGACGAACTTTTCTCCCCCTGGTGGGGCGGGGCAGGGCAGGTCCACAGCGTGTCCGAAACAGTGAAGCGTGGAGTAGTTGAGCATACACAGACCGCCATGGTCTGCGCATTCTGAGGGCTCTGTCTGTAGCTCTGCAACACGTGTGCGACATCGTCATGCACGTACGCACTAACACGCAAACATACACGCACGCACTCACACGCAAACATACACGCACGCACTCACACGCACACAAACTCAAACACACACAGAGTTACGGGGTGAAAATAAATGTTTTCACCTCGCACGGAGGAGAGTTAAAAGGGCTCGAAACACTCCGTAAATGAGGTTGAAATAAAAATAAGAACATAACCACCAAGGGTTGCTGCCTCTGGTCAAACGAGGAAATGGGAAACAAAACTCGTGTCTATGGGGGATAAAAAAGGGTGGCAGCCGCTTTCTCGAGTCAAGTAAACACACAAACAAGGGGAGACGTTTTATCAAATGTATTTTACCACCTCCACTAGAGCTGAAATGGAAAAAACACTGTAGAACCCAAGAAAGCCAAGTGCCACCGATTCTACATGCTACCTTAACTCCACAAGTCCTCCACCACACCACCCGGCCGACCCATTGTCTCTGGCACCCACGGCCCCACAGAGAACCTATCCAAGCTTGTGGATGATTGGCTACAAGATTATGTCGCTCTCCTACCCTCCTACATCAAAGACCTACATGCTACAAATTTTGTCTCAATGGAATCTGGAGCTTGGACCCTTTGACAAACAAACGCGACTTGTCACCATTGATGTTCAAGCCCTCTACACAAATCCCCCACAAGGAACGGGAAACTGCCCTACGGCACTTCTTGACCAGACACAGACTGCCCAATACCCCGCCTGTCCACACCATACTTCAGGTTACCAACCATGTCCTCTCCAACAACATCTTCACTTTTGAGGGCCAATACTTCAGACAGGTGATGGAAACGGCGATGGGAACCCCGATGGCCCCGAGTTCAGCCTGTCTCTTTATGGGGTGGCTCGAAGACCGTCTCCTAGACACCAGCCCCGTGCCAGTGCCAGCAACAACCTGGAAACGATACATCGATGACATATTCCTTCTGTGGACCCGCTCGGAAGCCGAGCTCCAACAATTCTCGGAATTCCTCAACCAATTCCATCCCTCCATCAAGTTCACATTGAAGTCCCATGACCAAGCAGCACCCTTTCTGGACATCCTTATCACCCTGCTAGATGGTTTCCTCCAAACTGACCTCTACTCCAAACCCACTGATGTACATGGATACCTCCACAGTCTGTCCTCCCACCCTCACCACGTCATCCGAAACCTCCCCTACAGCCTCTTCCTCCGTCTCCGCCGACTGTGCTCCAGCCCTGACACCTTCCGTCAGAGATGTGATGAACTGGAAAATCAGCTCAGAGCCCGAGGCCACCACCGACAAGGCCAGGACCATTGTCAGCACCAAGTCCAGACAAGAGTTGCTTACAGTACAAGATCAAAAAGAAGAACCAGCGGGTTCCCTTTGTCGTGACCCACAACCCCAACAACCCTCCTTTGCGTTCCTGGATTGGAGAACTCCACCAGGCGATGACCAACACCAGCCCACGCATGGCACAAGCTGTGCCCGACCCACCTCTTCTGGGGGAGAGAAACAGCCGCTCCCTACGGGCCCTGCTGATGCCCTCCGTACTTCCCACTCCCGTCGATGCCGACTCAGGCTCCTACAAATGCCAGAGTTCCCGCTGCGTCGTCTGCCAGTATCATCGTGTGAAAGGTTGCACATTCACCAGCCAACAGACCAATGAAACATTCCACATCAGACACAAACTCACTTGCACGACATCCAATCTCATATACATACTGTATTGCACTAGATGCAACCACACACAGTATGTCGGAGAAACAAGCAACTTACTCAAAGAACGCTTCTACCAGCATCGCTCGAACATCAAGAGCAACAAGAACACCTGCACTCTCATTACTGAACACTTCTCCCTACACAACCACACACTGCACGACCTCAGATGCATGCCGGTAGAGAAATCCTACACATACAGCACTGAAGGACGACGCAGGCGGGAACGTTTCTGGATAAACAAACTCTAGACTTTAACACCGAATGACTTGAACACTCTACTATAATAATTCTTCCATTTTTAATCCTCCCCAGTGGATCATTTGACTTTGTATGTGACTCTGCAGGAACAATGAGGATGGCCAGCGCAT
>JAWQFJ010026690.1:0-32500 GCA_034096865.1 Theodoxus fluviatilis | reverse complement strand
ACACTGGCGACAACATCTTACTACTCCACACCAGCACACTGTGGCGACCATTTCGCACCACTCCACACCAGCACACTGGCGACAACATCTTACTACTCCACACCAGCACACTGTGGCGACCATTTCGCACCACTCCATACCAGCACACTGGCGACAACATCTTACTACTCCACACCAGCACACTGTGGCGACCACCTCGCACCACTCCACACCAGCACACTGTGGCGACCACCTTGCACCACTCCACACCAGCACACTGGCGACAACCTCGCACCACTCCACACCAGCACACTGGCAACAACCTCGCACCACTCCACACCAGCACACTGTGGTGACCACATCGTACTACTCCACACCAGCACACTGTGGCAACCATCTCGCACCACTCCACACCAGCACACTGGCAACAACCTCGCACCACTCCACACCAGCACACTGTGGTGACCACATCGTACTACTCCACACCAGCACACTGTGGCAACCATCTCGCACCACTCCACACCAGCACACTGTGGTGACCACATCGTACTACTCCACACCAGCACACTGTGGCGACCATCTCGCACCACTCCACACCAGCACACTGTGGTGACAACCTCACACCACTCCACACCAGCACACTGTGGTGACAGCCTCGCACCACTCCACACCAGCACACTGTGGTGACAACCTCGCACCACTCCACACCAGCACACTGTGGTGACAACCTCGCACCACTCCACACCAGCACACTGGCCACAACCTCGTACCACTCCACACCAGCACACTGTGGCGACCACCTCGCACCACTCCACACAGCACACTGGCGACCATTTCGCACCACTCCACACCAGCACACTGGGGCGACCACCTCGCACCACTCCACACCAGCACACTGTGACGACTACCTCGCACCACTCCACACCAGCACACTGTGGCGACCACCTCGCACCACTCCACACCAGCACACTGTGGTGACTACCTCGCACCACTCCACACCAGCACACTGTGGCGACCACCTCGCACCACTCCACACCAGCACACTGTGGCGACCACCTCGCACCACTCCACACCAGCACACTGTGACGACCACCTCGCACCACTCCACACCAGCACACTGTGGTGACCCTCTCGCACCACTCCACACAGCACACTGTGGTGACCACCTCGCACCACTCCACACAGCACACTGGCGACCACCTCGCACCACTCCACACCAGCACACTGTGGCGACCACCTCGCACCACTCCACACCAGCTCACTGTGGCGACCATCTCGCACCACCCCACACAGCACACTGGCGACCACCTCGCACCACTCCACACCAGCACACTGTGGCGACCATCTCGCACCACTCCACACCAGCACACTGTGGCCACCACGTCGCACCACTCCACACCAGCTCACTGTGGCGACCATCTCGCACCACCCCACACCAGCACACTGTGGCGACCACCTCGCACCACTCCACACCAGCACACTGTGGCGACAATCTCGCACCACTCCACACCAGCACACTGTGGTGACAACCTCGCACCACTCAACACCAGCACACTGGCGACCACATTGTACTACTCCACACCAGCACACTGTGGCGACCATCTCGCACCACTCCACACCAGCACACTGGCGACAACATCGTACTACTCCACACCAGCACACTGGCGACCACATCGTACTACTCCACACCAGCACACTGTGGTGACAACCTCGCACCACTCCACACCAGCACACTGTGGTGACAACCTCGCACCACTCAACACCAGCACACTGGCGACCACATTGTACTACTCCACACCAGCACACTGTGGCGACCATCTCGCACCACTCCACACCAGCACACTGGCGACCACATCGTACTACTCCACACCAGCACACTGTGGTGACAACCTCGCACCACTCCACACCAGCACACTGTGGTGACAACCTCGCACCACTCCACACCAGCACACTGGGGCGACCACCTCGCACCACTCCACACCAGCACACTGGCGACCACATCGTACTACTCCACACCAGCACACTGTGGTGACCACTTCGCTATCACCACCGCCACTCCGCCGTATGCGCCAGGCCACCACACATGTGCAGTTCAGCGGAAGTGTGTAAGGGTGTGTTTCACCGTGTCACTAGTGTGTCATCAGCTTACGCACCTGTGTCCACGCTGTGCAGAACACACCAGCACGCCAGCAGGAGGGCGAGCGTGTAGAGCGGCAGGCGTGTCATTATGTCCACACAGAGAAATCAGCACGGCTGCTGGACACGCGTGTCAGGCACGCTCTGTCTGTCTCTCGCCTCCAGTCAGGCCCGAGCCAGGTCTCCATATCAGCCCGGGAACGAGGGCCGCCTTAAAGCCTCGCCACCGAGGGCTGCCTTAAAGCCTCTTCACCGAGGGCCGCCTTAAAGCCTCGCCACCGAGGGCCGCCTTAAAGCCTCGCCACCGAGGGCCGCCTTAAAGCCTCGCCACCGAGGGCCGCCTTAAAGCCTCACCACCGAGGGCCGCCTTAAAGCCTCGCCACCGAGGGCCGCCTTAAAGCCCCACCACCGAGGGACGCCTTAAAATCTCGCCACCGAGGGCCGCCTTAAAGCCTCGCCACCGAGGGCCGCCTGAAAGCCTCGCCACCGAGGGCCGCCTTAAAGCCTCGCCACCGAGGGCCGCCTTAAAACCTCGCCACCGAGGGCCGCCTTAAAGCCCCGCCACCGAGGGCCGCCTTAAAACCTCGCCACCGAGGGCCGCCTTAAAGCCTCGCCACCGAGGGCCGCCTGAAAGCCTCGCCACCGAGGGCCGCCTTAAAGCCTCGCCACCGAGGGCCGCCTTAAAACCTCGCCACCGAGGGCCGCCTTAAAGCCTTGTCACCGAGGGCCGCCTTAAAACCTCGCCACCGAGGGCCGCCTTAAAGCCTCGCCACCGAGGGCCGCCTGAAAGCCTCGCTGCCGAGGGCCGCCTTAAAGACTCGCCACCGAGGGCCGCTCCCGGCAGTCAGTGCAGGCAGTGACAGGCGCCGCGCAGCGCGAACTTTGCTGTGCGACTGTTCCGCAGATGGAGACGGAGTCACGTGTTAGCTTGAGGTCAATTGCACCTTTCTTGCGCGTGCTTCACCTGCACATTGGGCATGGATCTTCGCAGAGTCATGGGGTCACATACCTTATTAGGACTGAAGACAACTTGGTTTGTTCCTGGCGGCTGGTAATCAGCAGAAGACGGCGAGTTCAAGCAGTCAGGAGCCTCATCAAGAGGCCAATGTCCGTGACTGAAGAACGCCATGAAACGGGCGCCGGGCATTCCAAGTGCGTCGCAACGAAATCAAAGCGAGCTGCTTCCAGGGGGAGGGTGAAAATAGTCAGAATCTGCCGGTAGGTTCCGTAACCGTAGTTTTTATGCATAACGGGTGAAGCTTTATATTCTAACTCCATCCCACGTTTGACTCTCAACGGGTGGTCCCTACGATCTAACTCCAGGGCCCGACGCTGATGTTGGACACAAACGTGACAAAAAGTAACGCGTCCGGGTTTAGGTGAAACTCCCCGGACAGGCTAAGTCAATCAGGCGGGGTGGCGGGTGCGGCCTAGGCTGAGCGCTATCGGTAAAACCCGATCAGCATGATCAAAATACCAGATTTCTAAACCGGTTCTATATTTTCCTATTATATATATATATATATATATATATATATATATATATATATATATATATATATATATATATATATATATATATATATATATATATTTATACTGTTACTACTGTAGCTAGAGCACCGAAGTAGCTTGGTACTTGCCGGGCAGCTTTTTGTAAGCTCTCTTTTCATTGGTCAGTTGCGCCAACAGATTCTGACCGTTGTCGTGCTGGGAAAGTGGCGTGGTCCCCCATTCAGCGTGGCTGAGACTATAGTGAATATATCTCTGTGTTCAGAATGGTGGTCCCCATGTCCGCCGTCCCTGTCTGTCGTCTGCTGCCGCTTCCGGCCTTGGGTTTGAGCTGCAGTGCACTGAGAAGGATGACATAGGTGTTGGAGCAGCTGGAGTACGCTCGTTTGTAGCTCTTTGATGCAGGCAGATTTGATCCGCTCCGGCCGCCTCCGGCTAAATCAGCTCTCAGTTTCGCTACGAGGCGCGTTGTTTCAGGGATTTTGCTCCAGGTTCCAACAATGATTCTTGGGAGTTTGATCAACCGACTTCCGTGTCTAAACATCCTCGCCGTTAAACTCGGTGTGCACTGTAAAGCCTCCCGCTGATCACTTCGCAGCCCTCGAGAAAGCCGATGTCCGGGTGCTGTGGAAAAACACGGGTGTTGACGCTCTTTCTGTGAAACTTGTCTTGGAAAAAAAGAAAACAGAAAAAAATGACCGGAGTCTGACCAATTGTATTCTCTCGTGAGAGAAGTGGGCCCTGAAGAGGGCCGTTACTAGAGCAGTCGTAGGCTTCTAGAGCAGTCGTAGGCGAGCTTTCGGAGGGGATCCTCCTTCTTCAGGCCAAGTGGTACAGGACTGGCAGGCGTAGGGTTTAAAACTGTAGGGTCTGTGAAACTTGTCTTTCCATGGTGGACGCGCGACTGAGTGCCTCTCAGGGAAGTCTGGCGTGTTCCCAAACAACGAGCAGCCTTGAGATGAGCGAGATGACATTGTGGAAGGCCAGGACAATGAGAGGAACACGCGGCAACTCGCGAGGAAGCTGACAGCCGCAACTCACGTGAAGCTGAAAGCCGCAACTCGCGTGAAGCTGACAGCCGCAACTCACGTGAAGCTGAAAGCCGCAACTCACGTGAAGCTGAAAGCCGCAACTCACGTGAAGCTGAAAGCTGACAGCCGCAACTCGTGTGAAGCTGACAGCCGCAACTCACGTGAAGCTAAAAGCCGCAACTCACGTGAAGCTGAAAACTGCAACTCACGTGAAGCTGAAAGCTGACAGCCGCAACTCGCGTGAAGCTGACAGCCGCAACTCACGTGAAGCTGAAAGCCGCAACTTGCGTGAAGCTGAAAGCCGCAACTCACGTGAAGCTGAAAGCTGACAGCCGCAACTCGCGTGAAGCTGACAGCCGCAACTCACGTGAAGCTGAAAGCCGCAACTCACGTGAAGCTGAAAACTGCAACTCACGTGAAGCTGAAATCCGCAACTCGCGTGAAGCTGAAAGCCGCAACTCATGTGAAGCTGACAGCCGCAACTCACGTGAAGCTGAAAGCCGCAACTCGCGTGAAGCTGAAAGCAGCAACTCGCGTGAAGCTGAAAGCAGCAACTCGCGTGAAGCGGAAAGCTGAAAGCAGCAACTCGCGTGAAGCGGAAAGCTGAAAGCAGCAACTCGCGTGAAGCTGAAAGCCGCAACTCGCGTGAAGCTGAAAGCTGAAAGCCGCAACTCGCGTGAAGCTGAAAGCAGCAACTCGCGTGAAGCGGAAAGCTGAAAGCAGCAACTCGCGTGAAGCGGAAAGCTGAAAGCAGCAACTCGCGTGAAGCTGAAAGCAGCAACTCGCGTGAAGCGGAAAGCAGCAACTCGCGTGAAGCTGAAAGCTGAAAGCAGCAACTCGCGTGAAGCTGAAAGCAGCAACTCGCGTGAAGCTGAAAGCTGAAAGCAGCAACTCGCGTGAAGCTGAAAGCAGCAACTCGCGTGAAGCGGAAAGCTGAAAGCAGCAACTCGCGTGAAGCTGAAAGCCGCAACTCGCGTGAAGCTGAAACTGAAAGCCGCAACTCGCGTGAAGCTGAAAGCAGCAACTCGCGTGAAGCGGAAAGCTGAAAGCAGCAACTCGCGTGAAGCTGAAAGCAGCAACTCGCGTGAAGCGGAAACTGAAAGCCGCAACTCGCGTGAAGCTGAAAGCAGCAACTCGCGTGAAGCGGAAAGCTGAAAGCAGCAACTCGCGTGAAGCTGAAAGCAGCAACTCGCGTGAAGCGGAAAGCTGAGAGCCGCAACTCACGTGAAGCTGAAAGCAGCAACTCGCGTGAAGCGGAAAGCTGAAAGCAGCAACTCGCGTGAAGCTGAAAGCAGCAACTCGCGTGAAGCTGAAAGCAGCAACTCGCGTGAAGCGGAAAGCTGAAAGCAGCAACTCGCGTGAAGCTGAAAGCAGCAACTCGCGTGAAGCGGAAAGCTGAGAGCCGCAACTCGCGTGGAGTTGAAAGCAGCAACTCGCGTGAAGCGGAAAACTGAAAGCAGCAACTCGCGTGAAGCTGAAAGCAACAACTCGCGTGAAGCTGAAAGCAGCAACTCGCGTGAAGCTGAAAGCTGAAAGCAGCAACTCGCGTGAAGCTGAAAGCCGCAACTCACGTGAAGCTGAAAGCCGCAACTCACGTGAAGCTGAAAGCCGCAACTCGCGTGAAGCTGAAAGCCGCAACTCACGTGAAGCTGAGAGCCGCAACTCACGTGAAGCTGAAAGCCGCAACTCACGTGAAGCTGAAAGCCGCAACTCACGTGAAGCTGAAAGCCGCCAAAGATAAGGGCGCACCCAGAGCGGAGAGGGAAAGATCTGTAGCGCTACATGAGTGAATTGAACTATATTTATGTCCTCTCATCTCCATCGAAGTGGTTCAAAATGTCTTTTATACGTTCATCTCGCCGTCAGTGTGACGTTGTACATGCACGCACGCACGCACGCACGCACACGCACCCCACACACACACGCACGCACGCACCCCCCCCCACACACACACACATACACACGCACGTACGCACGCACATACACGCGCGTGCGCACACGCACTCACACACGTACGCGCACACACCCACGCACGCACGCACGCACACACGCACACGCGCGCGCGCACACACAGACAGACACACACACACACGCACGCACACACACACGCACACACACAAACGCACACACACGCACACACCCACGCTAACACACACACACACACACACACACACACACGCACACACACGCACACACACACGCTAACACACACACACACACACACACACACACGCAAGCACGCACACACACACACACACGCGCGCGCGCGCGCTCGCTCGCGCGCGCACACACACACAGACACACACGCACACGCACACTCACACACACGCACACACACACACGTGCGCACTCGCGCGCACGCACACACATACACGCACATAAACACACACGCGCGCGCACCCCCCCCTCCCCCCGCCACCCCCACCCCCACCCTCCGGCAAGACCTGTCCTGAAACCATCATGTGAATGACGTTTGCAGCCTTCCAGGGACAAATAAAAGAGAAAAACAGAAACAAAAACTAAGGCAAGGTACTTTCTAAACAAACAGACAGGTGGAAAGTTGTTTTGTCTTGTTGCGTGAACGTTAATAGTAACAGGAAGATGCAGTCACAACTCGTCTTTGATTTGTTTCCTGTGTGCGAGATGGAAAAATCAACACGGTGCGACCACGTGTTATGGGGTGGAGAGCGAGACAGAGGAGAGAGCCTTCCCCCCAGGAATCTGCCCGCAGCTTGCTTGTCAAGTGCGCTGTCGAAACCTTTCATCTCGAAAACCCACGTTGACGATTCCGTGAGTGGATGTTGTGGCCACAAAGAGGGGAGCGTACAGGTGATGAAAACAAGCCTAGTCACGGAACTTCTCGAGTCCCTGTGCCGTCCTTGTGAGAGACGTGGGTGGAGGGGGCAGCAAGTCGTGTGGCTTGCTGGCTTGCTTGCCCGGGGCTCCATTTTCCTACTGACTCACGCCTTGTTAGCTACAAACTCTTCGCTCAGGGACAGCCTCCTCGTCCACAGCTACACACAGGAACACACCACGCCAAACAGTCTGGTGTCATGGCGGCAGCGCGGAGCGTGGTGCAGGTGCTGCCAGGACGTGCGTGCTGCCAGCAGTGGCCAGACACCGGAAGTCGGGTTTGGTCAGAGCAGTGGAGAGCTTTAGAAGCAGCTTCGCTTCTTGGCCAAGCAGTAGACAGCCTTAGAATCCTTCACATTTTACGTTCTGACTTGGCAAAAGCCGTCAAGTGACACAAAAGCCTGAATTATTGCACTCAAGCCTGCAGTCTAGAGCTGCAGTCTAGAGCTGCAGTGGAGAGCTGCAGTAGAGAGCTGCAGTAGAGAGCTGCAGTAGAGAGCTGCAGTAGAGAGCTGCAGTAGAGAGCTGCAGTAGAGAGCTGCAGTAGAGAGCTGCAGTAGAGAGCTGCAGTAGAGAGCTGCAGTCTAGAGCTGCAGTAGAGAGCTGCAGTAGAGAGCTGCAGTAGAGAGCTGCAGTAGAGAGCTGCAGTAGAGAGCTGCAGTCTAGAGCTGCAGTAGAGAGCTGCAGTAGAGAGCTGCAGTAGAGAGCTGCAGTAGAGAGCTGCAGTAGAGAGCTGCAGTCTAGAGCTGCAGTAGAGAGCTGCAGTAGAGAGCTGCAGTAGAGAGCTGCAGTAGAGAGCTGCAGTAGAGAGTTGCAGTAGAGAGCTGCAGTCTAGAGCTGCAGTAGAGAGCTGCAGTAGAGAGCTGCAGTAGAGAGCTGCAGTAGAGAGCTGCAGTAGAGAGCTGCAGTCGAGAGCTGCAGTAGAGAGCTGCAGTAGAGAGCTGCAGTAGAGAGCTGCAGTAGAGAGCTGCAGTAGAGAGCTGCAGTAGAGAGTTGCAGTAGAGAGCTGCAGTAGAGAGCTGCAGTAGAGAGTTGCAGTAGAGAGCTGCAGTAGAGAGCTGCAGTAGAGAGCTGCAGTAGAGAGCTGCAGTAGAGAGCTGCAGTGGAGGGCTGCAGTAGAGAGCTGCAGTAGAGAGCTGCAGTAGAGAGCTGCAGTGGAGAGCTGCAGTAGAGAGCTGCAGTAGAGAGCTGCAGTAGAGAGCTGCAGTAGAGAGCTGCAGTGGAGAGCTGCAGTCTAGAGCTGCAGTCTAGAGCTGCAGTAGAGAGCTGCAGTAGAGAGCTGCAGTAGAGAGCTGCAGTGGAGAGCTGCAGTAGAGAGCTGCAGTAGAGAGCTGCAGTAGAGAGTTGCAGTAGAGAGCTGCAGTAGAGAGCTGCAGTAGAGAGCTGCAGTAGAGAGCTGCAGTGGAGAGCTGCAGTAGAGAGTTGCAGTAGAGAGCTGCAGTAGAGAGTTGCAGTAGAGAGCTGCAGTAGAGAGCTGCAGTAGAGAGCTGCAGTAGAGAGCTGCAGTCTAGAGCTGCAGTAGAGAGCTGCAGTAGAGAGCTGCAGTAGAGAGCTGCAGTAGAGAGCTGCAGTAGAGAGCTGCAGTAGAGAGCTGCAGTAGAGAGCTGCAGTAGAGAGCTGCAGTAGAGAGCTGCAGTAGAGAGCTGCAGTAGAGAGATGCAGTAGAGAGCTGCAGTAGAGAGCTGCAGTAGAGAGCTGCAGTAGAGAGCTGCAGTGGAGAGCTGCAGTAGAGAGCTGCAGTAGAGAGCTGCAGTAGAGAGCTGCAGTAGAGAACTGCAGTAGAGAACAAAAGTAGAGGACAAAAAGTATTGATCACTTGTGGAGTGGGATGTTCAGTGTCATTGTTGGACATTGCAGTAGAGAAGGGGGTAAGTGTGGATGGTGGACACAGTGTGGGTGGTGGACACAGGGTGGGTGGTGGACCCAGGGTGGGTGGTGGACACAGTGTGAGTGGTGGACACAGTGTGGATGGTGGACACAGTGTGAGTGGTGGACACAGTGTGGATGGTGGACACAGTGTGGGTGGTGGACATAGTGTGGATGGAGGACACAGGGTGGGTGGTGGACACAGTGTGAGTGGTGGACACATTGTGGGTGGAGGACGCAGTGTGCCTGGCGGACACAGTGTGGGTGGTGGTATGTGTGGATGGTGGACACAGTGTGGATGGTTGTCTGAGTGGGTGGTGGACACAGTATGAGTGGTGGACACAGTGTGGGTGGTGGATACAGTGTGGGTGGTTGTATGTGTGGGTGATGGACACAGTGTGGGTGGTGGACACAAAGTGGGTGGTGGTCTGTGTGTGTATGGTGGACACAGTGTGTGTGGTGGTCTGTGTGTGTGGTGGTCTGTGTGGGTGGTGGACACAGTGTGAGTGGTGGTCTGTGTGTGTGGTGGTCTGTGTGAGTGGTGGACACATTGTGGGTGGAGGACGCAGTGTGCCTGGCGGACACAGTGTGGGTGGTGGTATGTGTGGATGGTGGACACAGTGTGGATGGTTGTCTGAGTGGGTGGTGGACACAGTATGAGTGGTGGACACAGTGTGGGTGGTGGATACAGTGTGGGTGGTTGTATGTGTGGGTGATGGACACAGTGTGGGTGGTGGACACAAAGTGGGTGGTGGTCTGTGTGTGTATGGTGGACACAGTGTGTGTGGTGGTCTGTGTGTGTGGTGGTCTGTGTGGGTGGTGGACACAGTGTGAGTGGTGGTCTGTGTGTGTGGTGGTCTGTGTGAGTGGTGGACACATTGTGGGTGGAGGACGCAGTGTGCCTGGCGGAAGCAGTGTGGGTGGTGGTATATGTGGGTGTTGGACACAGTGTGGATGGTGGTCTGAGTGGGTGGTGGACACAGTATGAGTGGTGGACACAGTGTGGGTGGTGGATACAATGTGGGTGGTTGTCTGAGTGGGTGGTGGACACAGTATTGGTGGTGTACACAGTGTGGGTGGTGGACACAGTGTGGGTGGTGGACACAGTGTGGGTGGTGGACACAGAGTGGGTGGTGGACACAGTATTGGTGGTGGACACAGTGTGGGTGGTGGACACAGTATTGGTGGTGGACACAGTGTGGGTGGTGGACACAGAGTGGGTGGTGGACACAGTGTGGGTGGTGGACACAGTGTGGGTGGTGGACACAGTGTGGGTGGTTGTCTGAGTGGGTGGTGGACACAGTATTGGTGGTGGACACAGTGTGGGTGGTGGACACGGAGTGGGTGGTGGACACAGTGTGGGTGGTGGACACAGAGTGGGTGGTGGACACAGTGTGGGTGGTGGACACAGTGTGGGTGGTGGACACAGTGTGGGTGGTGGACACAGAGTGGGTGGTGGACACAGTATTGGTGGTGGACACAGTGTGGGTGGTGGACACAGTGTGGGTGGTTGTCTGAGTGGGTGGTGGACACAGTGTGGGTGGTGGACACAGTGTGGGTGGTGGACACAGTGTGGGTGGTGGACACAGTGTGGGTGGTGGACACAGTGTGGGTGGTGGACACAGTGTGGGTGGTGGACACAGTGTGGGTGGTGAACACAGTGTGGGTGGTGGACACAGTGTGAGTGGTGGACACAGTGTGGGTGGTGGACACAGTGTGGGTGGTGGACACAGTGTGGGTGGTGGACACAGTGTGGGTGGTGGACACAGTGTGGGTGGTGGACACAGTGTGGGTGGTGGACACAGAGTGGGTGGTGGACACAGAGTGGGTGGTGGACACAGTATTGGTGGTGGACACAGTATTGGTGGTGGACACGGAGTGGGTGGTGGACACAGTATTGGTGGTGGGCACAGTGTGGGTGGTGGACACAGTGTGGGTGGTGGACACAGTGTGGGTGGTGGACACGGAGTGGGTGGTGGACACAGTATTGGTGGTGGACACAGAGTGGGTGGTGGACACAGTATTGGTGGTGAACACAGTGTGGGTGGTGGACACAGTGTGGGTGGTGGACACAGTGTGGGTGGTGGGCACAGTATTGGTGGTGGACACGGAGTGGGTGGTGGACACAGTGTGGGTGGTGGACACAGTGTGGGTGGTGGACACAGTGTGGGTGGTGGACACAGTATTGGTGGTGGACACAGTGTGGGTGGTGGACACAGTATTGGTGGTGGACACAGTATTGGTGGTGGACACAGTGTGGGTGGTGGACACAGTATTGGTGGTGGACACAGAGTGGGTGGTGGACACAGTATTGGTGGTGGACACAGTGTGGGTGGTGGACACGGAGTGGGTGGTGGACACAGTGTGGGTGGTGGACACAGTGTGGGTGGTGGACACAGTGTGGGTGGTGGACACAGTGTGGTGGTGGACACAGTATTGGTGGTGGACACAGTGTGGGTGGTGGACACAGTGTGGGTGGTGGACACAGTGTGGGTGGTGGACACAGTGTGGGTGGTGGACACAGTGTGGGTGGTGGACACAGTGTGGTGGTGGACACAGTATTGGTGGTGGACACAGTGTGGGTGGTGGACACAGTGTGGGTGGACACAGTGTGGGTGGACACAGTGTGGGTGGACACAGTGTGGGTGGACACAGTGTGGGTGGACACAGTGTGGGTGGACACAGTGTGGGGTGGACACAGTGTGGGTGGTGGACACAGTGTGGGTGGTGGACACAGTGTGGGTGGTGGACACAGTATTGGTGGTGGACACAGTGTGGGTGGTGGACACAGTGTGGGTGGTGGACACAGTGTGGTGGTGGACACAGTATTGGTGGTGGACACAGTGTGGGTGGTGGACACAGTGTGGGTGGTGGACACAGTGTGGGTGGTGGACACAGTATTGGTGGTGGACACAGTATTGGTGGTGGACACAGTGTGGGTGGTGGACACAGTGTGGGTGGTGGACACAGTGTGGGTGGTGGACACAGTGTGAGTGGTGGACACAGTGTGGGTGGTGGACACAGTGTGGGTGGTGGACACAGTGTGGGTGGTGGACACAGTGTGGGTGGTGGACACGGTATTGGTGGTGGACACAGTGTGGGTGGTGGACACGGAGTGGGTGGTGGACACGGAGTGGGTGGTGGACACAGTATTGGTGGTGGACACAGTGTGGGTGGTGGACACAGTGTGGGTGGTGGACACAGAGTGGGTGGTGGACACAGTATTGGTGGTGGACACAGTATTGGTGGTGGACACGGAGTGGGTGGTGGACACAGTGTGGTGGTGGACACAGTGTGGGTGGTGGACACAGTGTGGGTGGTGGACACAGTGTGGGTGGTGGACACAGTGTGGGTGGTGGACACAGACAGGGTGGTGGACACAGTGTGGTGGTGGACACGGAGTGGGTGGTGGACACAGTATTGGTGGTGGACACAGTGTGGGTGGTGGACACAGTGTGGGTGGTGGACACAGTGTGGGTGGTGGACACAGTGTGGTGGTGGACACAGTGTGGGTGGTGGACACGGAGTGGGTGGTGGACACAGTGTGGTGGTGGACACAGTGTGGGTGGTGGACACAGTGTGGGTGGTGGACACAGTGTGGGTGGTGGACACAGACAGGGTGGTGGACACAGTGTGGATGGTGGACACTGTGTGGGTGGTGGACACAGAGTGGGTGGTGGACACAGTGTGGGTGGTGAACACAGTGTGGGTGGTGGACACAGTGTGGGTGGTGGACACAGTGTGGGTGGTGGACACAGAGTGGGTGGTGGACACTGTGTGGGTGGTGGACACAGTGTGGGTGGTGGACACAGTGTGGGTGGTGGACACAGTGTGGGTGGTGGACACAGTGTGGGTGGTGGACACAGTGTGGGTGGTGAACACAGTGTGGGTGGTGGACACAGTGTGGTGGTGGACACAGTGTGGGTGGTGGACACAGAGTGGGTGGTGGACACAGTATTGGTGGTGGACACAGTGTGGGTGGTGGACACAGTGTGGGTGGTGGACACAGTGTTGGTGGTGGACACAGTGTGGGTGGTGGGTACATCAGTACAGAGAGGTGGACAGTGTGGTGGTGGACACTGTGTGGGTGGTGGACACTGTGTGGGTGGTGGACACAGTGTGGGTGGTGGACACACCAGTAGAGCGGGTGGTCAGTGGTGGCGGACACAGCAGTACAGGGCGGGGTCACCACACAGGCCCGAGATCTTGTCACCCCCACAGGCCAGACCCGAGGCCCAGGCTTGACACACGCCCCTCTTCTCCTTGCAGGGTTCCTCGTTTCCAAGCGTCGCCATGACAACCGCGTCGTCCATATCCTTAGCAACGCCCTCTTCCCCTTTCGACATCTCTGAAGATGAAAAACATCTCGCATGCAGGATGCAGACAGGGAGCGAAAAACATCTCGCATGCAGGATGCAGACAGGGAGCGAAAAACAAAATCGAGTTGGAGGAAGTCGGAAGAAATAATCGGTGGTAATACGTTTGTGAGAGGAACACTAGACACATTCAAGTGAAATATTGGGGCTTCCCAAGTGCCCATCACGTTAGACAATACCTTCCCCTGCTGCCACTTTTTGTTTTCATCACGTGCACCTGTATGGCTTCCGTCCTCGAAGGACTCGCACTTGCTTCCTCACCCGGAAGTCAGGCTGGGGGCAATGGCAGGGGCGGCACAAGAGACAACAAGAGATAGACAGAAGGGACGAGAATTAAAGACAATGGGAGATGGACAGAGGGGACGAGACTACATGACAGCTAGAGACACTCAGAAGGGAAGAGACTACATGACAGCTACAGACACTCAGAAGGGAAGAGACTACATGACAGCTACAGACACTCAGAAGGGAAGAGACTACATGACAGCGAGAGACACACAGAAGGGAAGAGACTACATGACAGCTAGAGACACACAGAAGGGAAAAGACTACATGACAGGTAGAGACACACAAAAGGGAAAAGACTGCATGACAGCTAGAGACACACAGAAGAGAAAAGACTACATGACAGCTAGAGACACTCAGAAGGGAAGACACTACATGACAGCTAGAGACACCCAGAAGGGAAGACACTACATGACAGCGAGAGACACAAAGAAGGGAAGAGACTACATGACAGCTAGAGACACTCAGAAGGGAAGAGACTACATGACAGCGAGAGACACAAAGAAGGGAAGAGACTACATGACAGCTACAGACACTCAGAAGGGAAGAGACTACATGACAGCTAGAGACACTCAGAAGGGAAGACACTACATGACAGCTAGAGACACACAGAAGGGAAGAGACTACATGACAGCTAGAGACACCCAGAAGGGAAGACACTACATGACAGCGAGAGACACAAAGAAGGGAAGAGACTACATGACAGCTAGAGACACTCAGAAGGGAAGAGACTACATGACAGCTAGAGACACCCAGAAGGGAAGACACTACATGACAGCGAGAGACACAAAGAAGGGAAGAGACTACATGACAGCTAGAGACACTCAGAAGGGAAGACACTACATGACAGCGAGAGACACAAAGAAGGGAAGAGACTACATGACAGCTAGAGACACTCAGAAGGGAAGAGACTACATGACAGCTAGAGACACTCAGAAGGGAAGAGACTACATGACAGCTACAGACACACAGAAGGGAAAAGACTACATGACAGCTACAGACACTCAGAAGGGAAGAGACTACATGACAGCTACAGACACACAGAAGGGAAGAGACTACATGACAGCTAGAGACACTCAGAAGGGAAGACACTACATGACAGCTAGAGACACTCAGAAGGGAAGAGACTACATGACAGCTAGAGACACACAGAAGGGAAGAGACTACATGACAGCTAGAGACACACAGAAGGGAAGAGTCTACATGACAGCTAGAGACACTCAGAAGGGAAGAGACTACATGACAGCTAGAGACACTCAGAAGGGAAGAGACTACATGACAGCTAGAGACAGACAGAAGGGAAGAGACTACACGACAGCTAGAGACACTCAGAAGGGAAGAGACTACATGGCAGCTACAGACACTCAGAAGGGAAGACACTACATGACAGCTAGAGACACTCAGAAGGGAAGAGACTACATGACAGCTAGAGACACAGAGAAGGGATGAGACTACATGACAGCTAGAGACAGACAGAAGGGAAGAGACTACACGACAGCTAGAGACACTCAGAAGGGAAGAGACTACATGGCAGCTACAGACACTCAGAAGGGAAGACACTACATGACAGCTAGAGACACACAGAAGGGAAGAGACTACACGGCAGCTAGAGACAGACAGAAGGGAAGAGACTACATGACAGCTAGAGACAGACAGAAGGGAAGAGACTACACGACAGCTAGAGACACTCAGAAGGGAAGAGACTACATGGCAGCTAGAGATACACAGAAGGGAAGAGACTACATGACAGCTACAGACACTCAGAAGGGAAGACACTACATGACAGCTAGAGACACTCAGAAGGGAAGAGACTACATGGCAGCTAGAGACACACAGAAGGGAAGAGACTACATGACAGCTACAGACACTCAGAAGAGAAGAGACTACATGACAGCTAGAGACACACAGAAGGAAAGAGACTACATGACAGCTAGAGACACTCAGAAGGGAAGAGTCTACATGACAGCTAGAGACACTCAGAAGGGAAGAGACTACATGACAGCTAGAGACACACAGAAGGGAAGAGACTACATGACAGCTAGAGACACAAAGAAGGGAAGAGACTACATGACAGCTAGAGACACACAGAAGGGAAGAGTCTACATGACAGCTAGAGACACACAGAGGGGAAGAGACTACATGACAGCTAGAGACACACAGAAGGAAAGACACTACATGACAGCTAGAGACACACAGAAGGAAAGAGACTACATGACAGCTAGAGACACACAGAGGGGAAGAGACTACATGACAGCTAGAGACACACAGAAGGAAAGAGACTACATGACAGCTAGAGACACACAGAAGGGAAGAGTCTACATGACAGCTAGAGACACACAGAAGGGAAGAGACTACATGACAGCTAGAGACACACAGAAGGGAAGAGACTACATGACAGCTAGAGACACACAGAAGGAAAGAGTCTACATGACAGCTAGAGACACACAGAAGGGAAGAGACTACATGACAGCTAGAGACACACAGAAGGAAAGAGACTACATGACAGCTAGAGACACACAGAAGGGAAGAGACTACATGACAGCTAGAGACACTTAGAAAGGAAGAGACTACATGACAGCTAGAGACACACAGAAGGAAAGAGACTACATGACAGCTAGAGACACACAGAAGGGAAAAGACTACATGACAGCTAGAGACACTCAGAAGGGAAGAGACTACATGGCAGCTAGAGACACTTAGAAAGGAAGAGACTACATGACAGCTAGAGACACACAGAAGGAAAGAGACTACATGACAGCTAGAGACACACAGAAGGGAAGAGTCTACATGACAGCTAGAGACACTTAGAAAGGAAGAGACTACATGACAGCTAGAGACACACAGAAGGGAAGAGACTACATGACAGCTAGAGACACACAGAAGGAAAGAGACTACATGACAGCTAGAGACACACAGAAGGAAAGAGACTACATGACAGCTAGAGACACACAGAAGGGAAGAGACTACATGAAAGCTAGAGACACACAGAGGGAAAGAGACTACATGAAAGCTAGAGACACACAGAAGGGAAAAGACTACATGAAAGCTAGAGACACACAGAAGGGAAAAGACTACATGAAAGCTAGAGACACACAGAGGGGAAGAGACTACATGAAAGCTAGAGACACACAGAAGGGAAAAGACTACATGACAGCTAGAGACACACAGAAGGGAAAAGACTACATGACAGCTAGAGACACTCAGAAGGAAAGAGACTACATGAAAGCTAGAGACACACAGAAGGGAAAAGACTACATGACAGCTAGAGACACTCAGAAGGAAAGAGACTACATGACAGCTACAGACACTCAGAAGGGAAGAGACTACATGACAGCTAGAGACACACAGAAGGGAAAAGACTACATGAAAGCTAGAGACACTCAGAAGGGAAGAGACTACATGGCAGCTAGAGACACACAGAAGGAAAGAGACTACATGACAGCTAGAGACACTCAGAAGGGAAGAGACTACATGGCAGCTAGAGACACACAGAAGGAAAGAGACTACATGACAGCTAGAGACACACAGAAGGGAAGAGACTACATGGCAGCTAGAGACACACAGAAGGGAAAAGACTACATGACAGCTAGAGACACACAGAAGGGAAGAGACTACATGACAGCTAGAGACACACAGAAGGGAAAAGACTACATGACAGCTAGAGACACACAGAAGGAAAGAGACTACATGAAAGCTAGAGACACTCAGAAGGGAAAAGACTACATGAAAGCTAGAGACACACAGAAGGGAAAAGACTACATGACAGCTAGAGACACACAGAAGGAAAGAGACTACATGAAAGCTAGAGACACACAGAAGGGAAAAGACTACATGAAAGCTAGAGACACACAGAAGGGAAAAGACTACATGACAGCTAGAGACACTCAGAAGGGAAAAGACTACATGAAAGCTAGAGACACACAGAAGGGAAAAGACTACATGACAGCTAGAGACACACAGAAGGAAAGAGACTACATGAAAGCTAGAGACACACAGAAGGAAAGAGACTACACGACAGCTAGAGACACAGAGAAGGGAAGAGTCTACACGACAGCTAGAGACACTCAGAAGGGAAAAGACTACATGACAGCTAGAGACACACAGAAGGGAAAAGACTACATGACAGCTAGAGACACACAGAAGGGAAGAGACTACATGACAGCTAGAGACACAGAAGGGAAGAGACTACATGACAGCTAGAGACACTCAGAAGGGAAGAGACTACATGACAGCTAGAGACACACAGAAGGGAAAAGACTACATGACAGCTAGAGACACACAGAAGGGAAGAGACTACATGACAGCTAGAGACACACAGAAGGGAAAAGACTACATGACAGCTAGAGACACACAGAAGGAAAGAGACTACATGACAGCTAGAGACACACAGAAGGGAAAAGACTACATGACAGGTAGAGACACACAAAAGGGAAAAGACTGCATGACAGCTAGAGACACACAGAAGAGAAAAGACTACATGACAGCTAGAGACACTCAGAAGGGAAGACACTACATGACAGCTAGAGACACCCAGAAGGGAAGACACTACATGACAGCGAGAGACACAAAGAAGGGAAGAGACTACATGACAGCTAGAGACACTCAGAAGGGAAGAGACTACATGACAGCGAGAGACACAAAGAAGGGAAGAGACTACATGACAGCTACAGACACTCAGAAGGGAAGAGACTACATGACAGCTAGAGACACCCAGAAGGGAAGACACTACATGACAGCGAGAGACACAAAGAAGGGAAGAGACTACATGACAGCTAGAGACACTCAGAAGGGAAGAGACTACATGACAGCTAGAGACACCCAGAAGGGAAGACACTACATGACAGCGAGAGACACAAAGAAGGGAAGAGACTACATGACAGCTAGAGACACTCAGAAGGGAAGACACTACATGACAGCGAGAGACACAAAGAAGGGAAGAGACTACATGACAGCTAGAGACACTCAGAAGGGAAGAGACTACATGACAGCTAGAGACACTCAGAAGGGAAGAGACTACATGACAGCTACAGACACACAGAAGGGAAAAGACTACATGACAGCTACAGACACTCAGAAGGGAAGAGACTACATGACAGCTACAGACACTCAGAAGGGAAGAGACTACATGACAGCTACAGACACACAGAAGGGAAAAGACTACATGACAGCTAGAGACACACAGAAGGGAAGAGTCTACATGACAGCTAGAGACACTCAGAAGGGAAGAGACTACATGACAGCTAGAGACACTCAGAAGGGAAGAGACTACATGACAGCTAGAGACACACAGAAGGGAAGAGACTACATGGCAGCTACAGACACTCAGAAGGGAAGACACTACATGACAGCTAGAGACACTCAGAAGGGAAGAGACTACATGACAGCTAGAGACACAGAGAAGGGATGAGACTACATGACAGCTAGAGACAGACAGAAGGGAAGAGACTACACGACAGCTAGAGACACTCAGAAGGGAAGAGACTACATGGCAGCTACAGACACTCAGAAGGGAAGACACTACATGACAGCTAGAGACACACAGAAGGGAAGAGACTACACGGCAGCTAGAGACAGACAGAAGGGAAGAGACTACATGACAGCTAGAGACAGACAGAAGGGAAGAGACTACACGACAGCTAGAGACACTCAGAAGGGAAGAGACTACATGGCAGCTAGAGATACACAGAAGGGAAGAGACTACATGACAGCTACAGACACTCAGAAGGGAAGACACTACATGACAGCTAGAGACACTCAGAAGGGAAGAGACTACATGGCAGCTAGAGACACACAGAAGGGAAGAGACTACATGACAGCTACAGACACTCAGAAGAGAAGAGACTACATGACAGCTAGAGACACACAGAAGGAAAGAGACTACATGACAGCTAGAGACACTCAGAAGGGAAGAGTCTACATGACAGCTAGAGACACTCAGAAGGGAAGAGACTACATGACAGCTAGAGACACACAGAAGGGAAGAGACTACATGACAGCTAGAGACACAAAGAAGGGAAGAGACTACATGACAGCTAGAGACACACAGAAGGGAAGAGTCTACATGACAGCTAGAGACACACAGAAGGGAAGAGACTACATGACAGCTAGAGACACACAGAAGGAAAGAGTCTACATGACAGCTAGAGACACACAGAAGGGAAGAGACTACATGACAGCTAGAGACACACAGAAGGAAAGAGACTACATGACAGCTAGAGACACACAGAAGGGAAGAGACTACATGACAGCTAGAGACACACAGAAGGGAAAAGACTACATGACAGCTAGAGACACTCAGAAGGGAAGAGACTACATGACAGCTAGAGACACTTAGAAAGGAAGAGACTACATGACAGCTAGAGACACACAGAAGGGAAGAGACTACATGACAGCTAGAGACACACAGAAGGAAAGAGACTACATGACAGCTAGAGACACACAGAAGGGAAGAGACTACATGACAGCTAGAGACACTTAGAAAGGAAGAGACTACATGACAGCTAGAGACACACAGAAGGAAAGAGACTACATGACAGCTAGAGACACACAGAAGGAAAGAGACTACATGACAGCTAGAGACACTTAGAAAGGAAGAGACTACATGACAGCTAGAGACACACAGAAGGAAAGAGACTACATGACAGCTAGAGACACACAGAAGGAAAGAGTCTACATGACAGCTAGAGACACACAGAAGGGAAGAGACTACATGACAGCTAGAGACACACAGAAGGGAAGAGACTACATGACAGCTAGAGACACACAGAAGGAAAGAGACTACATGACAGCTAGAGACACACAGAAGGGAAGAGACTACATGACAGCTAGAGACACACAGAAGGGAAGAGACTACATGACAGCTAGAGACACACAGAAGGGAAGAGACTACATGACAGCTAGAGACACACAGAAGGGAAAAGACTACATGACAGCTAGAGACACTCAGAAGGGAAGAGACTACATGACAGCTAGAGACACTCAGAAGGGAAGAGACTACATGACAGCTAGAGACACTCAGAAGGGAAGAGACTACATGACAGCTAGAGACACTTAGAAAGGAAGAGACTACATGACAGCTAGAGACACACAGAAGGGAAGAGACTACATGACAGCTAGAGACACACAGAAGGAAAGAGACTACATGACAGCTAGAGACACTTAGAAAGGAAGAGACTACATGACAGCTAGAGACACACAGAAGGAAAGAGACTACATGACAGCTAGAGACACACAGAAGGGAAGAGTCTACATGACAGCTAGAGACACTTAGAAAGGAAGAGACTACATGACAGCTAGAGACACACAGAAGGGAAGAGACTACATGACAGCTAGAGACACACAGAAGGGAAGAGACTACATGACAGCTAGAGACACACAGAAGGAAAGAGACTACATGACAGCTAGAGACACTTAGAAAGGAAGAGACTACATGACAGCTAGAGACACACAGAAGGGAAGAGACTACATGACAGCTAGAGACACTTAGAAAGGAAGAGACTACATGACAGCTAGAGACACACAGAAGGGAAGAGACTACATGACAGCTAGAGACACACAGAAGGGAAGAGACTACATGACAGCTAGAGACACACAGAAGGAAAGAGACTACATGACAGCTAGAGACACTTAGAAAGGAAGAGACTACATGACAGCTAGAGACACACAGAAGGGAAGAGACTACATGACAGCTAGAGACACACAGAAGGGAAGAGACTACATGACAGCTA
The DNA here is from genome assembly GCA_034096865.1 of Theodoxus fluviatilis. Taxonomy (NCBI): domain Eukaryota; kingdom Metazoa; phylum Mollusca; class Gastropoda; order Cycloneritida; family Neritidae; genus Theodoxus; species Theodoxus fluviatilis. Next base: position 10,735 of record JAWQFJ010026690.1, on the reverse strand, counting down.
GAGACACACAGAAGGAAAGAGACTACATGGCAGCTAGAGACACACAGAAGGGAAGAGACTACATGAAAGCTAGAGACACACAGAGGGGAAGAGACTACATGAAAGCTAGAGACACACAGAAGGGAAAAGACTACATGAAAGCTAGAGACACACAGAAGGGAAAAGACTACATGAAAGCTAGAGACACACAGAGGGGAAGAGACTACATGAAAGCTAGAGACACACAGAAGGGAAAAGACTACATGACAGCTAGAGACACACAGAAGGGAAAAGACTACATGACAGCTAGAGACACTCAGAAGGAAAGAGACTACATGAAAGCTAGAGACACACAGAAGGGAAAAGACTACATGACAGCTAGAGACACTCAGAAGGAAAGAGACTACATGACAGCTACAGACACTCAGAAGGGAAGAGACTACATGACAGCTAGAGACACACAGAAGGGAAAAGACTACATGAAAGCTAGAGACACTCAGAAGGGAAGAGACTACATGGCAGCTAGAGACACACAGAAGGAAAGAGACTACATGACAGCTAGAGACACTCAGAAGGGAAGAGACTACATGGCAGCTAGAGACACACAGAAGGAAAGAGACTACATGACAGCTAGAGACACACAGAAGGGAAGAGACTACATGGCAGCTAGAGACACACAGAAGGGAAAAGACTACATGACAGCTAGAGACACACAGAAGGGAAGAGACTACATGACAGCTAGAGACACACAGAAGGGAAAAGACTACATGACAGCTAGAGACACACAGAAGGAAAGAGACTACATGAAAGCTAGAGACACTCAGAAGGGAAAAGACTACATGAAAGCTAGAGACACACAGAAGGGAAAAGACTACATGACAGCTAGAGACACACAGAAGGAAAGAGACTACATGAAAGCTAGAGACACACAGAAGGGAAAAGACTACATGAAAGCTAGAGACACACAGAAGGGAAAAGACTACATGACAGCTAGAGACACTCAGAAGGGAAAAGACTACATGAAAGCTAGAGACACACAGAAGGGAAAAGACTACATGACAGCTAGAGACACACAGAAGGAAAGAGACTACATGAAAGCTAGAGACACACAGAAGGAAAGAGACTACACGACAGCTAGAGACACAGAGAAGGGAAGAGTCTACACGACAGCTAGAGACACTCAGAAGGGAAAAGACTACATGACAGCTAGAGATACGCAGAAGGGAAGAGACTACATGACAGCTAGAGACACTCAGAAGGGAAAAGACTACATGACAGCTAGAGATACGCAGAAGGGAAGAGACTACATGACAGCTAGAGACACTCAGAAGGGAAAAGACTACATGACAGCTAGAGACACACAGAAGGAAAGAGACTACATGACAGCTAGAGACACTCAGAAGGGAAGAGACTACATGACAGCTAGAGACACTCAGAAGGGAAGAGACTACATGACAGCTAGAGACACACAGAAGGGAAGAGACTACATGACAGCTAGAGACACACAGAAGGGAAGAGACTACATGACAGCTAGAGACACAGAAGGGAAGAGACTACATGACAGCTAGAGACACTCAGAAGGGAAGAGACTACATGACAGCTAGAGACACACAGAAGGGAAAAGACTACATGACAGCTAGAGACACACAGAAGGGAAGAGACTACATGACAGCTAGAGACACACAGAAGGGAAAAGACTACATGACAGCTAGAGACACACAGAAGGAAAGAGACTACATGACAGCTAGAGACACACAGAAGGGAAGAGACTACATGACAGCTAGAGACACACAGAAGGGAAGAGACTACATGACAGCTAGAGACACACAGAAGGGAAGAGACTACATGACAGCTAGAGACACACAGAAGGGAAGAGACTACATGACAGCTAGAGACACACAGAAGGGAAGAGACTACATGACAGCTAGAGACACACAGAAGGGAAGAGACTACATGACAGCTAGAGACACACAGAAGGGAAGAGACTACATGACAGCTAGAGACACACAGAAGGGAAGAGACTACATGACAGCTAGAGACACACAGAAGGGAAGAGACTACATGACAGCTAGAGACACTCAGAAGGGAAGAGACTACATGACAGCTAGAGACACACAGAAGGGAAGAGACTACATGACAGCTAGAGACACACAGAAGGGAAGAGACTACATGACAGCTAGAGACACACAGAAGGGAAGAGACTACATGACAGCTAGAGACACACAGAAGGGAAGAGACTACATGACAGCTAGAGACACACAGAAGGGAAGAGACTACATGACAGCTAGAGACACACAGAAGGGAAGAGACTACATGACAGCTAGAGACACACAGAAGGGAAGAGACTACATGACAGCTAGAGACACTCAGAAGGGAAGAGACTACATGACAGCTAGAGACACACAGAAGGGAAGAGACTACATGACAGCTAGAGACACACAGAAGGGAAGAGACTACATGACAGCTAGAGACACACAGAAGGGAAGAGACTACATGACAGCTAGAGACACACAGAAGGGAAGAGACTACATGACAGCTAGAGACACACAGAAGGGAAGAGACTACATGACAGCTAGAGACACACAGAAGGGAAGAGACTACATGACAGCTAGAGACACACAGAAGGGAAGAGACTACATGACAGCTAGAGACACACAGAAGGGAAGAGACTACATGACAGCTAGAGACACACAGAAGGGAAGAGACTACATGACAGCTAGAGACACACAGAAGGGAAGAGACTACATGACAGCTAGAGACACACAGAAGGGAAGAGACTACATGACAGCTAGAGACACACAGAAGGGAAGAGACTACATGACAGCTAGAGACACACAGAAGGGAAGAGACTACATGACAGCTAGAGACACTCAGAAGGGAAGAGACTACATGACAGCTAGAGACACACAGAAGGGAAGAGACTACATGACAGCTAGAGACACACAGAAGGGAAGAGACTACATGACAGCTAGAGACACACAGAAGGGAAGAGACTACATGACAGCTAGAGACACTCAGAAGGGAAGAGACTACATGACAGCTAGAGACACACAGAAGGGAAGAGACTACATGACAGCTAGAGACACACAGAAGGGAAGAGACTACATGACAGCTAGAGACACACAGAAGGGAAGAGACTACATGACAGCTAGAGACACTCAGAAGGGAAGAGACTACATGACAGCTAGAGACACACAGAAGGGAAGAGACTACATGACAGCTAGAGACACACAGAAGGGAAGAGACTACATGACAGCTAGAGACACACAGAAGGGAAGAGACTACATGACAGCTAGAGACACACAGAAGGGAAGAGACTACATGACAGCTAGAGACACACAGAAGGGAAGAGACTACATGACAGCTAGAGACACACAGAAGGGAAGAGACTACATGACAGCTAGAGACACACAGAAGGGAAGAGACTACATGACAGCTAGAGACACACAGAAGGGAAGAGACTACATGACAGCTAGAGACACACAGAAGGGAAGAGACTACATGACAGCTAGAGACACACAGAAGGGAAGAGACTACATGACAGCTAGAGACACACAGAAGGGAAGAGACTACATGACAGCTAGAGACACACAGAAGGGAAGAGACTACATGACAGCTAGAGACACACAGAAGGGAAGAGACTACATGACAGCTAGAGACACACAGAAGGGAAGAGACTACATGACAGCTAGAGACACACAGAAGGGAAGAGACTACATGACAGCTAGAGACACACAGAAGGGAAGAGACTACATGACAGCTAGAGACACACAGAAGGGAAGAGACTACATGACAGCTAGAGACACACAGAAGGGAAGAGACTACATGACAGCTAGAGACACACAGAAGGGAAGAGACTACATGACAGCTAGAGACACACAGAAGGGAAGAGACTACATGACAGCTAGAGACACACAGAAGGGAAGAGACTACATGACAGCTAGAGACACACAGAAGGGAAGAGACTACATGACAGCTAGAGACACACAGAAGGGAAGAGACTACATGACAGCTAGAGACACACAGAAGGGAAGAGACTACATGACAGCTAGAGACACACAGAAGGGAAGAGACTACATGACAGCTAGAGACACACAGAAGGGAAGAGACTACATGACAGCTAGAGACACACAGAAGGGAAGAGACTACATGACAGCTAGAGACACACAGAAGGGAAGAGACTACATGACAGCTAGAGACACACAGAAGGGAAGAGACTACATGACAGCTAGAGACACACAGAAGGGAAGAGACTACATGACAGCTAGAGACACACAGAAGGGAAGAGACTACATGACAGCTAGAGACACACAGAAGGGAAGAGACTACATGACAGCTAGAGACACACAGAAGGGAAGAGACTACATGACAGCTAGAGACACACAGAAGGGAAGAGACTACATGACAGCTAGAGACACACAGAAGGGAAGAGACTACATGACAGCTAGAGACACTTAGAAAGGAAGAGACTACATGACAGCTAGAGACACACAGAAGGGAAGAGACTACATGACAGCTAGAGACACACAGAAGGGAAGAGACTACATGACAGCTAGAGACACACAGAAGGAAAGAGACTACATGACAGCTAGAGACACTTAGAAAGGAAGAGACTACATGACAGCTAGAGACACTCAGAAGGGAAGAGACTACATGACAGCTAGAGACACACAGAAGGGAAGAGACTACATGACAGCTAGAGACACACAGAAGGAAAGAGACTACATGACAGCTAGAGACACACAGAAGGGAAGAGACTACATGACAGCTAGAGACACACAGAAGGAAAGAGACTACATGACAGCTAGAGACACACAGAAGGGAAGAGACTACATGACAGCTAGAGACACACAGAAGGGAAGAGACTACATGACAGCTAGAGACACACAGAAGGGAAGAGACTACATGACAGCTAGAGACACACAGAAGGGAAGAGACTACATGACAGCTAGAGACACTCAGAAGGAAAAGACTACATGACAGCTAGAGACACACAGAAGGGAAGAGACTACATGACAGCTAGAGACACACAGAAGGAAAGAGACTACATGACAGCTAGAGACACACAGAAGGGAAGAGACTACATGACAGCTAGAGACACACAGAAGGGAAGAGACTACATGAAAGCTAGAGACACACAGAAGGGAAGAGACTACATGACAGCTAGAGACACACAGAAGGGAAAAGACTACATGACAGCTAGAGACACACAGAAGGGAAAAGACTACATGACAGCTAGAGACACACAGAAGGGAAGAGACTACATGACAGCTAGAGACACACAGAAGGGAAGAGACTACATGACAGCTAGAGACACACAGAAGGGAAGAGACTACATGACAGCTAGAGACACTCAGAAGGAAAGAGACTACATGACAGCTAGAGACACACAGAAGGGAAAAGACTACATGACAGCTAGAGACACACAGAAGGGAAGAGACTACATGACAGCTAGAGACACAGAAGGGAAGAGACTACATGACAGCTAGAGACACACAGAAGGGAAGAGTCTACATGACAGCTAGAGACACTCAGAAGGGAAGAGACTACATGACAGCTAGAGACACACAGAAGGGAAGAGTCTACATGACAGCTAGAGACACTCAGAAGGGAAGAGACTACATGACAGCTAGAGACACAGAGAAGGGAAGAGACTACATGACAGCTAGAGACACACAGAAGGGAAGAGTCTACATGACAGCTAGAGACACTCAGAAGGGAAGAGACTACATGACAGCTAGAGACACACAGAAGGGAAGAGACTACATGACAGCTAGAGACACTCAGAAGGGAAGAGACTACATGACAGCTAGAGACACTCAGAAGGGAAGAGACTACATGACAGCTAGAGACACAGAAGGAAAAAGACTGCATGACAGCCAGAGACACACAGAGGGGACGAGACTACATAACAGCTAGAGACACACTGAAGAGAACAGACTACATGACAGCTAGAGACACACTGAAGAGAACAGACTACATAACAGCTAGAGACACACAGACGGGAAGAGACTACATGACAGCTAGAGACACCCAGAAGGGAAGAGACTACATGACAGCTAGAGACACACAGAAGGGAAAAAACTACATGACAGCTAAAGGCATACAGAAGGGAAGACACTACATGACAGTTAGAGACACACAGAAGGGAAAAGACTGTGAGGCAGACAACTAGAGATGAACAGTAGGGACGAGACTGCAAGACAGACGAATAGACAGACATGTGTCATGGCTGTTTTCTCTCCACCTCGTCTGTTCATCATGCTGTGGGTAGGCCTACCTAAATCAGCACTTGTATCCCCCTCTCAAGCCTTCTCGTCCACCCCACCACCTCCTGTTCCTGCCTGCTCTGTCCCAGTCTCCTAGCTCTCCCCAGTCTTCTAGCACTGTCCCAGTCTCCTGGCTCTGTCCCAGTCCCCTGGCTCTGTCTCTGTCTCCTGGCTCTGTCCCATTCTCCTGGCTCTGTCCCAGTCTCCTGGCTCTGTCCCAGTCTCCTAGCTCTGTCCCAGTTTCCTGGCTCTGTCCCTGTCTCCTGGCTCTGTCCCATTCTCCTGGCTCTGTCCCAGTCTCCTGGCTCTGTCCCAGTCTCCTAGCTCTGTCCCAGTTTCCTGGCTCTGTCCCTGTCTCCTGGCTCTGTCCCATTCTCCTGGCTCTGTCCCAGTCTCCTGGCTCTGTCCCTGTCTCCTGGCTCTGTCCCATTCTCCTAGCTCTGTCCCAGTTTCCTAGCTCTGTCCCTGTCTCCTGGCTCTGTCCCTGTCTCCTGGCTCTGTCTCGGTCTTCCAGCTCTGTCCCAGCCTCCTAGCTCTGTCCCAGCCTCCTGGCTCTGTCCCAGCCTCCTAGCTCTGTCCCAGCCTCCTGGCTCTGTCCCGGTCTCCTGGCTCTGTCCTAGTCTCCTGGCTCTGTCCCAGTCTCCTGGCTCTGTCCCGGTCTCCTGGCTCTGTCCCAGTCTCCTGGCTCTGTCCCAGTCTCCTGGCTCTGTCCCAGTCTCCTGGCTCTGTCCCGGTCTCCTGGCTCTGTCCCGGTCTCCTGGCTCTGTCCCGGTCTCCTGGCTCTGTCCTAGTCTCCTGGCTCTGTCCCAGTCTCTTGGCTCTGTCCCAGTTTCCTAGCTCTGTCCCAGTCTCCTGGCTCTGTCCTAGTCTCCTGGCTCTGTCCCAGTCTCTTGGCTCTGTCCCAGTTTCCTAGCTCTGTCCCAGTTTCCTAGCTCTGTCCCAGTCTCCTGGCTCTGTCCCAGTCTCCTGGCTCTGTCCCAGTCTCCTGGCTCTGTCCCGGTCTCCTGGCTCTGTCCCGGTCTCCTGGTTCTGTCCCAGTTTCCTAGCTCTGTCCCAGTCTCCTGGCTCTGTCCTAGTTTCCTGGCTCTGTCCCAGTCTCTTGGCTCTGTCCCAGTTTCCTAGCTCTGTCCCAGTTTCCTAGCTCTGTCCCAGTCTCCTAGCTCTGTCCCTGTCTCCTGGCTCTGTCCCAGTCTCCTGGCTCTGTCCCAGTCTCTTGGCTCTGTCCCAGTTTCCTAGCTCTGTCCCAGTTTCCTAGCTCTGTCCCAGTCTCCTAGCTCTGTCCCTGTCTCCTGGCTCTGTCCCAGTCTCCTGGCTCTGTCCCAGTCTCCTAGCTCTGTCCCTGTCTCCTGGCTCTGTCCCGGTCTCCTGGTTCTGTCCCAGTTTCCTAGCTCTGTCCCAGTCTCTTGGCTCTGTCCCAGTTTCCTAGCTCTGTCCCAGTCTCCTAGATCTGTCCCAGTCTCCTAGATCTGTCCCAGTTTCCTAGCTCTGTCCCAGTCTCCTGGCTCTGTCTCGGTCTTCCAGCTCTGTCCCAGCCTCCTGGCTCTGTCCCAGCCTCCTAGCTCTGTCCCAGCCTCCTAGCTCTGTCCCAGTCTCCTGGCTCTGTCCTATTCTTCTAGCTCTCCACATCCACACGCTGGTGGCGATGAACAGTCATGTTCAAATGCTAGGCAGGACGTACCTTGGGTGTCCGCGCGCGGAAGACAGCAGTACGAGGATGACGACTGGCACCACCCCGGGTAGCGGTCCCCATGACAGACCAGGGTGGAGATGTAGAGCAAGCACCTGCCCCCCTTGTCCTGGCACTCCGTTGAGCCTGCCGCCCCTGGAGAGAGAACGTCTGACTGCAGTGACTGCCCCTAGAGCCCCTCCCCCCCCCCCCCCCCCCTTGCCACCGTGTGTGTATGTGTGTGGCCCCTAGAGCCCTCCCCCCCTTGCAACAGTGTGTGTGTGGCCCCTAGAGCCCCTCCCCCCCCCTTGCTACAGTGTGTGCGTGGCCCCTAGAGCCCCTCTAGAGCCCCCCCCCCCTTGCCACCGTGTGTGTGGCCCCTAGAGCCCCCCCCCCCCCTAGAGCCCCTCCCCCCTTGCCACCGTGTGTGTGGCCCCTAGAGCTCCCCCCCCCTTGCCACTGTGTGTGTGGCCCCTAGAGCCCCTCCCCCCCACTTGCCACAGTGTGTGTGTGGCCCCTAGAGCCCCTCCCCCCCACTTGCCACAGTGTGTGTGTGGCCCCTAGAGCCCCTCCCCCCCCCCTTGCCACAGTGTGTGTGGCCCCTAGAGCTCCCCCCCCCTTGCCACAGTGTGCGTGGCCCCTAGAGCCCCCCCCCCCCTTGCCACCGTGTGTGTGTGGCCCCTAGAGCCCCTCCCCCCCCTTGCTACAGTGTGTGTGTGGCCCCTAGAGCCCCTCCCCCCCCTAGAGCCCCTCCCCCCTTGCCACCGTGTGTGTGGCCCCTAGAGCTCCCCCCCCCCTTGCCACCGTGTGTGTATGTGTGTGGTCCCTAGAGCCCCCCCCCCCCCCCCCTTGCCACCGTGTGTGTATGTGTGTGGTCCCTAGAGCCCCTCCCCCCCCCCCCTCTTGCCACCGTGTGTGTGGTCCCTAGAGCCCCTCCCCTCCCCCTTGCCACCGTGTGTGTGGCCCCTAGAGCCCCTCCCCCTCCTTGCCACCGTACACAGTACACAGTACACAGTAATTTACAGAGAGGTAATATTTGATGCCGAACCGATGCCTGACATTGACCAAATGTTTATGCGGTTGAAGGAAGCAACTTTCCTCAGCAAGTTTGATCTGTCGAAAGGATATTGGCAAATTCCAGTCCGAAAAGAAGATCGAAGTAAGACTGCATTCTCCACACCCGAAGGACAATTCCAATGGCGGGTTATGCCGTTCGGACTCAAAACCGCTGGAGCTATCTTTTCTCGCATGATGCGGAAGCTACTGGCACCGTTGGACCATCGTTTCGTCATGAACTTCTTAGATGACGTCCTCATCTTGTCTCCCACCTGGGAGGAACATCTGCAATTATTGTCAGCATTTCTACACAGACTACGAGAGTGCAACCTTTCGGCGCGTCCCAGCAAGTGTCAGCTTGCGTTCGAAAGATTGGGTTTTCTCGGACACCAGGTGGGACAAGGAACATTGTCCACCGACGAGAGCATCATAGACAAAGTGCGGAGAGCTCGACCTCCAACTACCCGGAAAGAGTTACAGTCCTTTCTTGGGTTGGTGAATTACTATCGGAAGTTTGTACCAAACTTTGCTGAGATAGCTCTTCCACTGACTGATCGGACCAAGCGTTCAGCACCTAACGGGTTGAAGTGGGATCTGCACGCCAACGCCGCCTTCGAGGAGTTGAAAGGGAGACTCTGCGCACGTCCTATCCTCATTTTGCCCGACTGGAAGAAGGACTTTATCGTCCGAACTGATGCATCTGAACGAGGGTTAGGAGCAGTATTGCTCCAAGAAAAGGATGACTTACTGCAACCTGTGACATTCCTGAGCAGGAAACTCTCCCAAGCAGAGGTCAACTATTCAACCATCGAGAAGGAATGCTTAGCTATTGTTTGGGCCTTTGGGAAGCTATACATCTACTTGTTTGGCAGGGAATTCACGCTAGAAACCGACCATCAACCGCTCCGGTACCTCCAGACCATGAAAGCGTCCAATGGACGTTTGACCCGTTGGGCTCTGCAGCTCCAGAACTTCAACTTCAGGGTCAAAGTGATACCCGGAAAGGAGAATATTGGAGCCGACTTTTTGAGTCGTGTTTGAATGATCGTTCTGACGCAAGGGTCAGACCTAGGGGGGAGGTCTGTCACGACTCAACTACGTGGTGGGACTTTAAGTCCGCTCCCGGTCCTGGACAATGCACCTTTAAGAGTTTTTGCAGTGTCAGCACTTGCTAAGCTGCACCGTGCCGCCCGTGCAATACAAGCTGTCATGTGGCAGAACGTGCAAAACATTTCTTTTTGCGGGAATGAACCCTATATATAGGGTCATGTATTTCGCTAACGGGAGGGAGGAACTTTTGGAAACAAGACTTTTCGTCGCTGTGTGTTGGTGCCGCGTCTCCGAGGGCCGCTGTGCCCGGTAGGTAAGGCCTGGGTTTGGCTTACCGGTCTGGTTGTGGGTGTGTGATTTCTTGCTGAGCGGTGTCTCAGGGGGCCGTTTGCGCCCGGTGGGCAAGACCTGGTTTTGGTTTGCCGGTCTCCTTACTGGTGTTGTAAGGAGGGGAATGTTCTTTCTTGGTGTCTCGTCGTCGGGCCTTTAACGGTGACATTGTGATGGTTCACAGGCTGATCTTCTTTGTAATTTAATCTCATGTTAGTCTTGCTGTGTCTGCGGGGGTCTGACGTCTGCTGACGAAGTCTTTTTCTTGTGTGCGCCTATAGTATGGGTGCAGGGCCGTCACGGCTGACGGATTTGAACGTTGTGGACTCGTGTTGACGTTCATGAGGGGGTGACTTGCACTTTGAAGTGGTTTTGGAACATTGTA
>JAWQFJ010026689.1:17500-22929 GCA_034096865.1 Theodoxus fluviatilis | reverse complement strand
GTTACTGAGACTGTCCATCTGTACAGTATTATTGTTTTTGGAATGTGCCTGTTAAAACACCAAATAGCATGATATATGGAGACACTGGACGATATCCTTTATCTGTCAATGCAGCCATGAGACTTGTCAAGTATTGGCTTAAGATCCTGAGAATGGATGAGGAAAGAAAGCCCAAACGTATATACAGAATGCTCATGCAAACCATAGATTGTGGGAATAACTGGGCAAACAAAGTACGTACTATGCTTAGAGAGAACAATTTTGAATGCTTTTGGGAAAGTCAGGTAGTCCAGAGTGAGTCGTCATTTCTGTGCCGCTTGAAAGATGCTCTGTTTAACAGATTCAGAGAGCATTGGTTAAATGAGTCGTACAGTAGTGAAATATATGCAGTTTGCAGAGAGGTTAAAATTACACCTGGACTAGAAGCATATCTGTGTAAGGTGGAAAAAAAGTTTTCAAAGAGGCGTTTATCAAATTTCGTTTTGGTACCTATGAACTGTATATCCACAAGCACCGATTCGAGACAATGATCCAATTATTGTGTCCATTGTGCCAGGAGGAGGACGAAGACGAATACCATGTTTTAATTAGATGTCCAGCCGTGAGCGATCTGCGTGTCAATTACTTGGTTCCTCACGTACGAGAAGATGTCAATGTATTTGTATACCTTATTGGAGAGAACGAGCAAACCATTTTACGAACTGTTTGCACATATCTTTATCATTTGATGAAAAGGAGAGAAGTTGCTACATTAGAGTTGATAAATGTAGCAAATTATGAAGATTGCGTTGTATTGTCATTTGCAACGGGCTGGTGGCCATATCGATAAAGTTTCAAGTTTCGAGTTCGAGTTCGAGTCATCTCTCTCTTTCTCTCTTTCTCTCTCTCTTTCTTTCTCTCTCTCTCTCTTTCTCTCTCTCTCTCTTCCTCTCTCTCTCTCTTCCTCTCGAAGTCGAGAGGCAGGAGGAGGAGAGGAGAGAGGAAGGGAGGTAGATAGAGAGGAGGAGGAGAGGAGGAGCGCGAAGAGAGAGAGGAAAGAGAGAAGAGAGGATGAGAGAGCGAGGAAGAGAGAAGGAGAAGGCAGGAAGAGAGAGAGAGGGAGAGAGAGAGGAAGAGAGAGAGAGAGAGGAAGAGAGAGAGAGAGGAAGAGAGAGAGAGGAAGAGAGAGAGAGGAAGAGAGAGAGAGGAAGAGAGAGAGAGGAAGAGAGAGAGAGGAAGAGAGAGAGAGGAAGAGAGAGAGAGAGAGAGAGAGAGAGAGAGAGAGAGAGAGAGAGAGAAGAGAGAGAGGAAGAGAGAGAGAGGAAGAAAGAGAGAGAAGAAGAAAGAGAGGGAAAGAGAGGGGGGAAGAGAGAGAGAGGGGGGGGGGGAAGAGAGCGAGAGAAAGAGAAATAGAGAGAGATGGGGAGGAGGACAGAGAGAGAAAGAAAGCAAGAGAAATAGGAAGAAGAGAGTAAGAGAGATAGAAAGATAGAGAAAAGAAAAAAAGCGAGAGAAAAGAGGAATAGAGCGAGAGAGATAGGGAGGATGACAGAGAGACAGGGAGGAAGACAGAGATAGGGAGGAAGAGAACGAGAAAGATAGAGAAGAAAAGAGTGAGAGAAATGGAGGAAGATAGAGAAAGCAATAGAGATAGGGAGGAAGAGAGCGAGAGAGATAGAGGAAGAGAGAAAAAAAGGAGGAGAGCAAGACAAAAAGAAGAGAGCAAGAGAGAGTGAGAGAGGAAGAGAGCGAGAGAGGAAGAGAGAGAGAGAGAGGAAGAGAGAGAAAGAGGGAGAGAGGAAGAGAAAGAGGAAGAGAAAGAGAGTAAGAGGAGGAGAGGAAGAGAAAAAGAAAGGAAAAGAGAGAGAAACATATGACGAGAGAGAGAAGAAGGAAGAAGAGAGAGGAAGAGAGAAGAAGAAGAGAGGGAGAGGAAGAAGAAGAAGAGAGGAAGAGAGAAGAAGAAGAGAGGGAGAGGAAGAAGAAGAAGAGAGGAAGAGAGAGGAAGAAGAAGAGAGGAAGAGAGAGGAAGAAGAAGAGAGGAAGAGAGAGGAAGAAGAGAGGAAGAGAGAGGAAGAAGAGAGGAAGAAGAGAGGAAGAGAGAGGAAGAAGAAGAAGAAGAGAGGGAGAGAGAGGGGAAGAAGAAGAGAGGGAGAGAGATGGGAAGAAGAAGAGAGGGAGGGAGAGAGGAAGAGGGAGGGGGAGAGGAAGGGAGGGAGGGAGTAAGGGGAGAGAGAGAGAGAGAGAGAGAGAGAGAGAGAGAGAGAGAGAGAGAGAGAGAGAGAGAGAGAGAGGAGAGAGAGAGAATCTGCGGACGCAATAGCGTCATAGTTCGTTAACTCAAGGTGGATCTGACAGAATTTCATTTGAGGGAGCACATCCCCCTAGTGAAAATGTGCATAAAGCCAATGGTGGTACGGATGAATTGGGGCGGGCGGGGCCGACACTATCCCGTCACACGGCTTGTCGATTTGCTTCATGAGGGCAAACTTCCTCCTGGCCCGGCAGTGAAACCGCCCCCATTGTGCAGCTAACGTTTGGGACGAGACTTTGCGAGAGCGATCGAGCCAACGACTGCCACGCCATCTGATCACGGATAATGACGTCACTGGAGCGACGCATGCGCTCAGAGTTGGTAGCTGGGGTAGACCTATGGAGGCAGGGAGGAGGGGAAGCGAGGGTCAGGGGGAGGGAGCGCATCATCAGGGAAAGGGGGAGGGGAGGGAAGAAACGTGTAGGTGTTTGGGGTGGGGGGGTGGGGGGGGGAGGGAATGGGGTATGCAAAGGGGGGAGAGAGGAGGAAAGTTGAGGTTTTAAGGTGTTTGTGTGTTTGAGTGTGTTTGTGTGCGTGCGTGTGTGTTTCGTGTGTGTTTGTATGAGTATGTGTGTGTGTGTGTGTTGCGTATGTGTGTCTGTGTGTGTTGCGTGTGTGTGTCTGTGTGTGTGTGTTGCGTGTGTGTGTGTGTGTCTATGTGTGTGTCTGTGTGTGCGTGTGTGTGCGTGTGTGTGCGTGTGTGCGTGTGTGTGCGTGGTGTGTGTGCGTGTGCGTGCGTTTATGTGCGTGTGTGTGCGTGTGTGCGTGTGTGTGCGTGTGTATGTGTGGTGTGTGTGTGTGTGTATGTGTGGTGTGTGTGTGTGTGTGTGTGTGTGCGTGTGTGTGCGTGTGTGCGTGTGTGTATGTGTGGTGTGTGTGTGTGTGTGTGTGTATGTGCGCTCTCTCGCTATGTGTGGCTGTGCGTGCGCACGCGAGTGCATATGTGTGCGATTTTGAGTGTGCGTGCGTGTGTGTTTGTTTGTGCCTCTGTGTGTGTAAGTATATGCGTGTGTGTGCGTGTGTGTGCGTGTGTGTTTGTGTGTGTGTGTGTGTGTGTGTGTGTGTGTGTATGTCTGTCTGTCTCTGCCTGCCTTTGTCTGTCTTTCTTTTTTCTGTCTCTATTTTTCTCGCGCGCGCGCTCACACAAACACACACACACACACATACATACACACACACACACACACACACATGCACACACTCACATACTACGAATACACACGTGCACACTTACATGGCCTCGCGAACGCGCAATTTTATACACTACCATATGTGTTTATGTGTGCATGAATGCATCCATGCGTATGCGCGTGTGTGCACGCGTGCGTGTGTGTATAGGCGTGCACGTGCTGCATACGTGCGTATGTATGCGTGCGTGCATGCGTGTGTAAGTTTGCTCCAGGTAGCTCTATGTTCCGAGAGCGCCCAGGCGAGACGAATCACAAAGACTGCGCTTTCCTTTCAGAAGACTGCAGAACCTCCAGGCACCACTGGGTGTCAAAGCAACCTTGGTTTTTTTAATCGTAAATACGGATCGACAGCGAGCTTTGACTACACTCTGTGGGTAATGAAGGATGCAAACTGTCCCCGGCTCCCTTGTGCCCCTAAAAGCAAAAGTGAGGCTGGCGGGACTTTCTTTGGATCATTAACCGCGGGAGGCGAGCTACGCGAAGAGAAGAGGCCATTTACCGTGTACGGAGGGAGACCCATGAGTGGACCGCTTTGTTCAACAAATTGTCCTGTGAACACGTCTCTTGTGTCGCCATGGCTTTCCTTCAAAGTCGAATCAAAAGTGGGCGGGGTGACGAGCAAGAAGGCGAAATGTAGCGACTGAGGAAGAAAGCTTCGGCCACCTGCCTGAAGCCGCAGCTATTCTTACCCCGCAGTGTTCCACCACTTCAAAGTCATCACTGCTCTCTATGCCTGCTTTGCCGCTCGGTTGCCCGCCATCAATGCCCCGTCGTCGACGGCGGAGTGAAATTTTGAATAATGACTGTGTTGGACTATTAGTTGCGGCATTAAACTCGGCCAAATGAGTGTATTACGCAAAATGGCGAAAGGAAGCTAATAGAACTGGAGACATCATCGACGTCTCACACTGGGGCACCGACGCCCTTGAAGAGGAGAGAAAAAAATGAAGGGCTTTGGAGGCAAGTTTGACAAAGACTTCCTACCGCCTCTGCGTGCCTTTGCCCGAGCAAGCCGTTCGCCCTCGTGCCACGTGTCACGTGTCACGTGTCCCCTGCAGAAATGACTTTCCTCTGTGTGCCCCATTGGGGGCAAATCTGCCTCTCAGCACCTTGCGGCAGGCTTTATTCTCCTGCCAGCCAGCTTCCCCTCTGGGTTAGGAGTAAGAATATGACCCTCCCCTCCGCGTCTCCCAGAACGATTCGTAACAGGGGATTAACCAGGGAAACTGAGACTCGACTTGCTCTAATTCTAATCGACTCTAATGACTTCGTGATCAATGGCCTTACATAGTCTCTACGGAGTGGGTCGAGCAGTCTGTCCGACAGTTTTAAAGATCCTCTAGCTGTGATAAATTTTTTGATAGATTCTGATTATTATTCTCGTTTATGAGTCCTTCTATGTCTTCATTGTTTTCGATATTTCTCCACTTACCTTTTCTGATGTAATCTTTTAATTGCACATTTTTATTCAGTGAAAGTATGTTGTGGCCTTGAATGGCCTTCACGGCTGATGAGCCCTTGGGCTCCATCCACCTATCCTTTAGTGTTTTGTCGGTGACGAGGGAAATTGAGATGTGAAATTTTGCCCTATCGCCCTTTATGCGTCTTCGTGTTTGAAGGCTCTACACAGCCTTTGCTAGCTGGTGGGCAGTGGGACTCGATTTAATTAATTTCATGTCACTAATTATATGGACTGTATAAGAACTCAGTCGTGAAGAGTTTTAATACTTTGTTAAAGATGGTGTTTCTTAATGTTGTGGCCTTATATAGCCACCAAGGCTGATAGGCCCTTATACTCCATCCATCCATCCATCCATCCATTCATCCACCCATCCATCCATCCATCTTTACATAGTCTGCAGAAACTGATAGGCTGTAAATCGCTATCCATTCATTTATCCATCCATCCAACCATCTATCGTCCGTCCATCGATCCGTCCATCCAC
>JAWQFJ010026689.1:0-10000 GCA_034096865.1 Theodoxus fluviatilis | reverse complement strand
CTTTCCTTGGAAGGGAGAAATCTGGGTTTATGTAAATATCTTGACAATTCCAGACCTGTTGCAGGCCTGTGTCGTAATTCTGTGCATGAATGAGTTTACTTGGTGAGCATCTACGATGCATCTACCCCTCTGTGTGACTGTGTTAGCGTTGGTTCAGCGTCTACGGCAAGACAAAGCAAAACAAAAATAATAGTATTTACAGGAACTTTGCTTTTATTCCATCTAGTCAAAATAGACTGAATACGTCCACTCTTTAATACTCCGTGAGAGGACGGAGGAGGCAACTTTAACACTGGTAATTATTCTGCCACTTCTTTTGAACCATTGGACACGATCAGTAATGCACGATGGAGAAGCATCGGCAAGGCCAATCTTCACGCTGCTGTCGGACATCAGTTTCAGTGCGGACAGCCTGGCCTAGCCAGAGACGTCAGTTTCAGTGCGGACAGCCTGGCCTAGCCAGAGACGTCAGTTTCAGTGCGGACAGCCTGGCCTAGCCAGAGACGAATTAAGTCTGCCATGTTGGTTTGGAGATAAGAACAGACCCGCCGCGCGTCCCTACGCGATTGGTGCAAGGCGAATGACTGGGGACATTGACACGTGCCTTGTTCTTTCACTGTAGTGATTTTCATGGTCAGCCTTGCATAGCCTACAAAGACGAATAGGCAGTAAAACGTTATTCATCCATCCATCCATCCATTGATATAATCCTCCCTTCCTCCCTCTCTCCCTCCCTCCGTCCGTCTGTCCGCTCATTCGTCCGTCCGCTCATTCATTCGTCCGTCCGTCCGTCCATCTGTCCATCCGTCCATTCGTCCATTTGCTCATTCGTCCATTCGTACATCCGCTCATTTGTCCTTCCATTCGTCCATTCGTACATCCGCTCATTCGTTCATCCATTCGTCTATTCGTACATCCTCTCATTCGCTCATTCGTCCATTCATTTACTCATTCATTTTTTAACTCATTCGCTCATCACTTCATTCAATCGCTCATTCATTCGTTCATCATTCATTCATTGTTTCTATCTTTCAATCGTCTATTCATTCATGCGTTCAAATATTCATTTTGACGCTTGAAAAGACATGAGTCCTCGTAACGTGATGATGGACTCTAGGTTCAGAGTGCCTCAGACTGATGTACGCGGTCGGTCCTCTGTAAGTGTGTGTGCCTGACACTACGCTCAAATCGAGACACAGCAGAATTTGCACTGATGGTGTCACTGTAGCGAAATGGGGACAATACTCGTTTCAGAAAAGCTAACATTCTCTGCAAATTCATTGAGTTTCACGTTCCGGATCCATCTGTGCACTGCTGTTTTGACCCGTTCAGAAGAACAGTGTAGTTTTTGTGTGTGGATTAAAAATAGATTGAATATGATTACGTAACACGTCACCTCGTCATTACCCTGGAGCGCCTAGTTGGCAAATATTAGGCTGGTGTCAACATGTGTCAAACATTTGACTGTCTTTGTATTCGCTTTCATTATGTTGACACCGGCCTATTCCTGGCAAGATCTTGCAAGGTTCCTAGTGTAATGAACACGTCCCTGATTATGCCTTACTTGTAAGCGATGCTATGTAGTGTCAGAGTAAACGGAGGACTCTCATCTGTACCCGGTACGTTCCGTGCACTTCCATTGGTCACTGATGAAATTCGCTTGAGGCAGAAGCCAATGAAATTGCTCGTTCTATGTAAACTTTGGTTGCAAACAGTGTTATCTGCACACTTAAACATCCCGTTTAAAAAATAATGTTCAATTTCAGTTCACACATCTTCCAACACAGAGAAACCATCAACCACTGCACGCGTTATAATGATAAATCTAGCACCAGTTTCAAGGGATGTTATTGCACTCTGTGGCTGAGTGGTCGGCGCGCTTGCCCTGTAGTTGCTTGCGGCTTGTGGGTACGGCGTTCAAAGCTGCGTGGTTCTCAGTGTTGCATTCTTGAGCAAGATGTTTAACTAGCATTGCTTCTCCCCACCCAGGAGTAAAACCGGGTACCTGAGAGGGCAGTGGTGGCAATTTGCCGCGCGATTAACGTTCGTTTGCGGCCATGAGCCAGCATCGGGTTGGAATACTCCCCAGAGGGTGGAGTTGGTGCTGGTACCTCTGAGTGCGTCTTATATGTCTGTCACTGTGTTTGCTGTGAGGTACAGGTGAAGGATTGATCAAGCTGCCCAGTGATCAGGGGGTAAAGTATAAAGCGGTTTGAGACCCACACATGGGTGATGTCGCTGTATAAAACTACGACCTTAACACGGACATCGTAGATGGCACTGGACCGATTCAGTTTGGGAGAACCGGTCACAAATAGAAAAGGACGTTATTCGCAGTTTGCTTTCTCTCCACTGAAGTATCCCCTTACCCAGGCAGCTGCTAGGGTTCGTGTTTCACCGTAACCTTACTTTACGAATTTACTGTTTTTCAGTCTTTGGTTTGAAAACTGCCTCTGCTTTAGCATCCACAAAGCTGTGCTTTTCTCGTGGCGTTTTACTATGGCCACAGTTGTTCAATTGCCTGTTGTTGTGACCATGCCCTAAACGAAGACGGTTTTATCGTCATGATTTCTTTTGAGAATTCACTTGATTCTTCTGGATAATGTCTTTGCACTTTCTCAAATGTTTCTGTCTTCCGTGAATATTTTCCGGGTCTCTCGGATGTTTTTCCATTTTATTGTTTTCTCCTTTGATTTCTTGCATTTATTGCATAATTTACGTCCAGAGTTAATTGCATTAGTCTAAACAGCCTTGCAAATGAAATTTTGTGCAAGCGAAACTGCTTCGTAAAAGTTCTACAGTAGAACACAAGTCTCCAGATTCGCCATTTCTCACACATTGTGTCCACGGTTAGGGCGGAAGGACTGCGGCGTTTTCAAACAGAACGACCATTTTGCGAGGCGAAGTGCCGTGGTTCAATCCTTGGGACGGGATAAATCTAGATTGTTTCTTGCTATTTCCCAATCGACGACTACCCTGTATCATTACTGTGCGTTGTAACCCTGTGTGCGCGTGAATAAGTAAGAATGTATGAGGTGAACATCTATGATGCACCTTTCCCTCTGTGTGACTGTGAGAGTGTTGGTAAACCGTCTCTGATGTGGGGGGGAAAACTTCCTCATGCAACCTTCCACCATTTTTACAAAATATATCATTTTGCCATTTCGAATTGATCAAACGAAAGAAATGCAAAACGCTCAAGCATTCCACATGGCCGGAGTTGATTAATGTGACTTTCATCATCTGGAACCTCTGGCTGCTGGGCTTTCAGGGCCTGCTCCAGTAGCTCAGCCATTGGCCTGCTCCAGTAGCTCAGCCATTGGCCTGCTCCAGTAGCTCAGCCAGGGGCCTGCTCCAGTAGCTCAGCCAGGGGACTGCTCCAGTAGCTCAGCCAGGGGCCTGCTCCAGTAGCTCAGCCAAGGGCCTGCTCCAGTAGCTCAGCCAGGGGCCTGCTCCAGTAGCTCAGCCAAGGGCCTGCTCCAGTAGCTCAGCCAGGGGCCTGCTCCAGTAGCTCAGCCAGGGGTCTGCTCCAGTAGCTCAGTCCAGGGGCCTGCTCTAGTAGCTCAGCCAGGGGCCTGCTTCAGTAGCTCAGCCAGGGGCCTGCTCCAGTAGCTCAGCCAGGGGCCTGCTCCAGTAGCTCAGCCAGGGGCCTGCTCCAGTAGCTCAGCCAGGGGCCTGCTCCAGTAGCTCAGCCAGGGGCCTGCTCCAGTAGCTCAGCCAGGGGCCTGCTCCAGTAGCTCAGCCAGGGGCTTGCTCCAGTAGCTCAGCTAGGGGCCTGCTCCAG
This sequence comes from Theodoxus fluviatilis, assembly GCA_034096865.1. Lineage (NCBI taxonomy): Eukaryota > Metazoa > Mollusca > Gastropoda > Cycloneritida > Neritidae > Theodoxus > Theodoxus fluviatilis. The sequence continues at coordinate 6,216 of JAWQFJ010026689.1, read as the reverse complement.
TAGCTCAGCCAGGGGCGGCCCCAAGCAGCCAAAGAGGCTACCAGGGGGCACTGGGGCAAGGCCAGAGCAGTCAGATCTCACTGTGCGTTCAAACCACCCTGTATGCTCCTGTGAGCTGGGGGGGTAAGGACAGACTTACCGCGTCTCCATTCGCGCTTCGTTAAAGGCGAACAACTCGGGAGATCGAGACTTCAATTCCTCTAACACAAACCAGCTCTAGTTATATTCGTGATCAATGGTCTTACATAAGCTACAAAGACGCATAAGCCGTGAAACGCCATTCATCTTCATCTTCATCTTCATCAAATCGCGCTGGAAAGTCGAGGACAACCCATGCGCAACAACAAACTCAAGGTAGTGCGCAGCTACCACGTGACACAAGACTCAGCGAACACTAGGGCACGAAGGCGGTGCATTCCTATTCCCTGCTATCCCATAAGGGAATCAAAACTGCGTCGAAATCTGTGTCGTCTCCCGTTCTTTTGAGCACCGCATTTTCGGATCTATTGCTGTCTTCGTATACGACTGTCACAAAGTCAGCTTTCCCACGGGAGTTTATTTGAACGGCATTGACGGGATCCTTGGTCTTTCGCACCTTGGAAATCTCGCCTTTCTCAGTGGGGCTGACCCAGAACGGACCCAGAACTGACCCAGGGACTAAAGCCCCTCTCTCGTTTTCCCGATCAGTCACGCTCGCTTTGTTTTTCCCGGCGCCTCTGAATGAGCTGGCTGACTCTTTGTCACAGGGACAGAGACACGGGTCAGTCGTCAGTGACTCGCACTCGATGAACACCGCGACTTGCTCGTGGCTGCCTTCTCTGCAATCCGCTTGTGAGCCTTGAGTCACCTCCCACGGAGTGCGTGAGGGAAGACGCTGCTTTCGTTGCGGCGCCCGCAGCTGCCCTTTTGGCCCCTGAAGACAAGGAGATGGTCAGGCGCGGATTTATCGCCCCGACCCATCTCCTCGCCCTTCTCGCGGAGGTCGACGCCCCCGTCGTGTTCCCACACGCACGCGTCCGTTCCTCTTCCTTTGGGTCGGAGAAGGTCGGGGCTGTTTCTCCAGACCAGCTCGTGTCCCCGTGCAGTGCGTGCATTCCCTGCAAGCAGGGCCTAATCCCGAGAAGAGCGCTGCACGCCAGAATGGACGCCTCCTCAGCGCTCCTCGTGTCACGGGTGGCGTTCGCCGACAGACCGTTTGACCTGCGCCGTTCTCCGTTTCGCCCTGACAGCCTTTGTCCCCTCGCAACGCTTTCGTGACGGCGAGCCTTCTCTCTGACGTCACGCCCAGGTCACCGTCAGGGGCAGGTAACTCGGGCTGGCGCTGAACGTCGAAGGGGCGAGGCGACTGATGATTTTCGCGATAAACTTTTTAGTGTGGGGCAGAGCGCGCTTTTGTTGTCACCGTAAATTCCCCCCAGGCAGCGCAAGGGGCGAGTCGGGAAAGCGATCCAGCCCGTGCAGACTTTCTCGGGTCCTCGACAATGCACGTCCGGGCGGTCCACGGCAGAGGCGGGGGAAGGCGGCGGCAGTAAAGGGAAACGGCCATTAGTGTCTGCAGAGCGAGCCCGTCAGCGCATCTGTTTTCCTTTCCGGCGCCTCGGGCCCAACAACTGTTACCGGGCACTGCTGCGTGGAGGCCAATAAAGCGACTTGTGGCTCCCCGAACTGCAGCCAGCCATTTTTGTGGCGTGGTCGCCCATGAGCGGAGGCAGATGTAGGTTCTTGACATGGAAGTTTCTCCTCGGTGCTTTTTTTCGTTGTTGAAATAATCCCTTTTCTTTTCTCCTCCCCCCTCCCCCCTCCCCCCTTTCTCCCCTCCCCCTTCCCTCCCCCTTCCCTCCCCCTTCCCTCCCCCCTCCCCCTCCCCCCCCTCCCCTCCCCCCCTCCCCCCTCCTCTCCCCCCTCCATCCCCAACAATGGAGTTCCCTGTGAAATTACAAGACAAGATCCGCCTTTATGTTTCATTCTGTGATCTGTCTCAACATAATCTTTGGAATATCTCATTGGCGTCGTCGTCGTCGTCATCATTATCAACAGCATCAACATCATCAACAACATCATCAACAACATCATCCACAACATCAACAACATCATCAACAATATCATCATCAACATCATCATCATCATCGTCCGTCAGTTGTCAGTCGTCAGTCGTCAGTCATCAACCAATCTTTACTACTGCTTATATTGCGCTGTTCCGAAAAGATCCCTCATACCGCACAGATGAAAACATTACTAAAATTCTCGTTCAAATATGTATGTCTTCAGTTTTCTTGTGAAGACACTTGGAGAAGAGCACTTTCTCAAGGAGTCCGGAAGAGAGTCCCACACAGCAAGGCCATCAGAAGAAAAGGCCTTCAGTATGTGAGATGTCTTGCCTGCTGTGCGCGGTATCGGAGGGGACTGTGTGGCAGAGCGCAGGGCACACTCGTGTACTCACATGCAACTGTGTGTCCCTGCAGTGTGTCACATTCAGATATTAGACACGTAATATGATCATTGTCATCTGAACGACGCCCTGTGGGGTAGGGGGAACAATAGACCCCCCTGTGGGGGAGGGGGAACAATAGACCCCCCTGTGGGGTAGGGGTAACAATAGACCCCCCTGTGGGGTAGGGGGAACAATAGACCCCCCTGTGGGGTAGGGGGAACAATAGACCCCCCTGTGGGGTAGGGGGAACAATAGACCCCCCTGTGGGGTAGGGGGACCAATAGACCCCCGGTGGGGTAGGGGGACCAATAGACCCCCCGGTGTAGGGTAAGGGGTGAGACCAATAGACCCCCCTGTGGGTGAGGGGGAACAATATGACCCCCCTGTGGGGTAGGGGAACAATAGACCCCCTGTGGGGTAGGGGAACAATAGACCCCCTGGAGGTGGGACGTAGACACCTGGGGATGGGAACAATAGACCCCCCTGTGGGGTAGGGGGACCAGTAGACCACCCTGTGGGGTAGGGGGAACAATAGACCCCCTGTGGGGTAGGGGGAACAATAGACCCCCTGTGGGGTAGGGGGAACTATAGATCCCCCTGTGGGGTAGGGGGACCAATAGACCCCCGGTGGGGCTGGGGTAACAAAAGACCCCCGGTGGGGTAGGGGGAACAATAGACCCCCGGTGGGGCAGGGGTAACAAAAGACCCCTGGTGCCTTCCTATGCGATGATGAGAAGGCGGAATAACCAGGAAAATCGATGCTTGACTCTATTCAGCTTTGGTGATATCGTTGTCATTGGCCTTGCATAGTCTGCAGAGGCTGATGTGTCGTAAAAATTCAATCATTTATATTCAGTCATTTATTCATTCATCCATCCATCCATCCATCCATCCATCCATCCATCCATCCATCCATCCATCCATCCATCCATCCATCCATCCATCCATCCATCCATCCTTCCATCCATCCATCCATCCATTCATCCATCATTCCTTCCATTCTTCCATCCTTCCTTCATTCCATCCTTCCTTCCATCCTTCCTTCCTTCCTTCCATCCTTCCTTCCATCCTTCCATCCTTCCTTCCATCCTTCCATCCTTCCATCCTTCCATCATCCATTCATTTATCATCCATTCATCCCTTCATTCATTCACCATCTCTTACTTCAGTTTTTCATACTGAGATGTAAGACACGAATATGCACAATGTCGTCTGCACAAAATCAGACTTAAACGAATCAAACATTGTCAACGACGCCATTTGGCAAAGAAACTCATACATTATATACTTTTTTTTCAAACATTTCACTGAGTTTGTGACTGTTCTCGCGATAGATCCAGGACGGCAAGGAGATGTGACCAGGACGCCTGGTCTGACTGACAAACACGATGACCAAGCGATGGAAACGAAATGAAAGCACGACCGTACGTACCACCAAGCTTGTTGGGGCTTTACTTGTCTGTGGCAGTGCTGAAAAGCAAGAAGCTGGGGCAGACAGGCTGGAGAAGGTTCGTGGACAAAGAGATGGTGTCAATCTTGACGGCAATAGCCTGACCAGATGCGCTCAGCGAATCGCACGGGGCGCTAGGTCAGAGGTCAGGACGCTCGCCTTGCCAGTGGCAGGTGCGGAGTTCCCTGCAGCGCTGATCCTGGAGTCGCAGCGTTGGGCAAAGTGCTCATTAGGGGCGCGTTACTTACCCTGGGAGCCTTGCAAGATCTTGCGAGGAAAAGGCCGGTGTTGGCATGGGTCAACATGAGGAGAGCAAATGTTAAGACAGTTAATTGTTTGACACATGTTGACACCGGCCTAGTTTTTGCCAGTTAGGTAGGCTAAGCAACGCGCCCCTGGCATTGCCTCCCCTGCCGAGGAGTGAAACCTGGTGCTGGGCGCTGAGCAATGGCGACCGGAAATGAAAGTCCCCAGAAACAAATTCTCATGTATTCATCATCATCATCATCATCATCATCATCATCATCATCATCATCATCATCATCATTATTATTTTCATTATCGTCATTATCATTATCATCGTCGTCATCGTCGTCATCTTTATCGTCCTCGTCATAGTCATCGTCGTCATTGTCATATTTATTAAGTATTATTCAGTAAAATTTGACTGTGATTAGCAAACAATTTTTTGCTTTGGGTTTATGACTACTGTGATGAGCCTGTCATGACCTACAGACTCACAGACAGGAAGCAGATGCTAGGAAATAGATGCTACACCGCACCCACCGGACCCGACCGCTTGACGTTCTCAGCCAAGATGCACACGGTCCGGCCTTATGTCTCTAAGCTATTTCCTTCTCTTCGTGGCCAGGAATTAGGGAGCGCAGTGATCGTATCTTGGAAATGGAGGAGGAAGCTTGGTGCGAAAGAAGGGGAGAAGGGAAACCACACCAAGACCATTGTCAACTTTAAACACCGCTGCACACCCTTAATAACTCGGAGTTCATCTGTTAAACTTCGACAAAGACTCCAGCGGCGGGCGAGGTGGCGAATGACTGCTATTAAGGAAAAACTTGCCCCTGCTTCTCCTTCATTTCCCCTGACACGTTCAGAATGGCCCGAAGGAGCGTAGGCCCCGGTCTGAATTGAGGGGGAGGGAACACGGTCTTCGGCTCACAAAGACAGACCCTCTTTACCAGCAGGCGGGCTTTGTCGGGTGTTCCAGGCTCATAAGTCTTGCTGACATAACCCTGGCGGAGCCCCGTATTACAGGGGCGGAGGGCAGGGCTCGACCTCTCGCTCCTCGTGCTTACTACTCTTACTGCGGACCAGAACCCGAGGAAACTGCGTGGGAGCGATTTGGGTAGTCGCGTATCTGCCTCCCCCTCCTCCTCCTCCGCACGGGCCTAATCACCGGTGGCGGTGAGCCGCGCTAGCCTGCTAATGAGTGAGGTAAGATGGTGTAAGTGAAGGTTGCGATGAGGAGGCAAGCCCTGGCCAGCCGCCAGTGTGGCTTTGCCATTGGAATCAACGCCCCGCTCCGCCATTGGCGTAATTGCCCATGATTGGCCTCCTCAATCCGGGCAGCCATCTCACGCCTGCTCCGCTCATTGCGCCTCCAGGGGGCGTGAGTAAAAGGCTGGGGTTTCCTACGGTTCATTCCGGTCCTATTCTTTGGATTCCATTCGGTAAGGGGTCTGCCGATTGCTTTTCCCGCCACGGCCACAGACAGAAATATGCGGATGTACTTAATTAGAAACTGAAACGGGCTGACTCGCGATTTCGAGCGCAGTTGCAGGTTTGCTGCTATATGCGGTTTGGTTCAATACTTTCGTGCAATTTGTTGTCTTTAATCTCATTAAACTCCAAGTAAAAGGAAGCCGCAAACTTGACAAATTCACTGAAGAGTTCAAACGGTATGCCATTGAGATTTTTAAAGGACTGTCCTCTCTCTCTCTCTCTCTCTCTCTCTCTCTCTCTCTCTCTCTCTCTCTCTCTCTCTCTCTCTCCCCATCCCTCCCTCCCTCTTTCTCGCGCGCGTGCGAATGCTGGCATGCGCGCTCAATTAGGTTATGTGTTCGGATATTCAGTCATTCACAAATACACACACATATATGCATGTATGGGACTGCACATGCGCAACATGCACTTACACAACCATTGAAATACAACTACGAGCAAATGCACATACAGTGTGCACACACCTAATCTGATTTTGCTGTCGTTTTATCACATTATTGGCTTAACTCCTATTTTTCTCTCGGGACCTTGCAATCAATCCTTTTTGTTTTACATCCTATTAGTTTCTCTCTCTCTCTCTCTCTCTCTCTCTCTC
>JAWQFJ010026688.1:0-28168 GCA_034096865.1 Theodoxus fluviatilis | reverse complement strand
CGGGGCAGCCTTCATTCGACTGGCCAGTTTGCTGGAGAGGCTCGTCTTGTCTGCAATGCACGAAAGGTAAAGGTGTGATTTTGTATAGTGACTTATCATCATTGTCTGGGTCTCAAACCCCTTCGAGTTGAGACAGCACACACATACATACATACATACATATATATATATATATATATATATATATATATATATATATATATATATATATATATATATTCATGCACGCATGTATGCACAATGCATACATGCCTTTGTGCATACTGCACTTGAACTTACACATACATGTGCCTGTGTGCATGTGCGTGGGCGCACACACACACACACACACACACACACATGCACACACACACACACACACACAAACCTCACGCACACACACAAACGCATGTGCGCGCGCACACATGCACGCACACACAAAAGAGACTTTACAGTCTCACATTCTTGCTTAGGTGTAGAACGAGTCAGCACAACACATCGAGCTTTCCATTTCAAAACGACTCCACTAAACTCATATTTAGAAACCTTAAAGTTCCTTTTTTGTTTCAAGCCAGTGCTTGTTGAACCAAGAGAAGAAGAGCAAAGTGTGGAAAAAGTATGTATTGATACTGACAATTCTAAACAATCACTTGCAATTTCTCTGTGTGATTTGAAAAATGAAGCCCTACATCTTTGTGTAGCATCCCATACACCTTTGTGTAGCATCCCATACACCTTTGTGTAGCATCCCATACACCTTTGTGTAGCATCCCATACATCTTTGTGTAGCATCCCATACACCTTTGTGTAGCATCCCATACACCTTTGTGTAGCATCCCATACACCTTTGTGTAGCATCCCATACACCTCTGTGTAGCATCCCATACACCTCTGTGTAGCATCCCATACACCTCTGTGTAGCATCCCATACACCTCTGTGTAGCATCCCATACACCTCTGTGTAGCATCCCATACACCTCTGTGTAGCATCCCATACACCTCTGTGTAGCATCCCATACACCTCTGTGTAGCATCCCATACACCTCTGTGTAGCATCCCATACACCTCTGTGTAGCATCCCATACACCTCTGTGTAGCATCCCATACACCTCTGTGTAGCATCCCATACACCTCTGTGTAGCATCCCATACACCTCTGTGTAGCATCCCATACACCTCTGTGTAGCATCCCATACACCTCTGTGTAGCATCCCATACACCTCTGTGTAGCATCCCATACACCTCTGTGTAGCATCCCATACACCTCTGTGTAGCATCCCATACACCTCTGTGTAGCATCCCATACACCTCTGTGTAGCATCCCATACACCTCTGTGTAGCATCCCATACACCTCTGTGTAGCATCCCATACACCTCTGTGTAGCATCCCATACACCTCTGTGTAGCATCCCATACACCTCTGTGTAGCATCCCATACACCTCTGTGTAGCATCCCATACACCTCTGTGTAGCATCCCATACACCTCTGTGTAGCATCCCATACACCTCTGTGTAGCATCCCATACACCTCTGTGTAGCATCCCATACACCTCTGTGTAGCATCCCATACACCTCTGTGTAGCATCCCATACACCTCTGTGTAGCATCCCATACACCTCTGTGTAGCATCCCATACACCTCTGTGTAGCATCCCATACACCTCTGTGTAGCATCCCATACACCTCTGTGTAGCATCCCATACACCTCTGTGTAGCATCCCATACACCTCTGTGTAGCATCCCATACACCTCTGTGTAGCATCCCATACACCTTTGTGTAGCATCCCATACACCTTTGTGTAGCATCCCATACACCTTTGTGTAGCATCCCATACATCTTTGTGTAGCATCCCATACACCTTTGTGTAGCATCCCATACACCTTTGTGTAGCATCCCATACACCTTTGTGTAGCATCCCATACACCTTTGTGTAGCATCCCATACACCTTTGTGTAGCATCCCATACACCTTTGTGTAGCATCCCATACACCTTTGTGTAGCATCCCATACACCTTTGTGTAGCATCCCATACACCTTTGTGTAGCATCCCATACATCTTTGTGTAGCATCCCATACACCTTTGTGTAGCATCCCATACACCTTTGTGTAGCATCCCATACACCTTTGTGTAGCATCCCATACATCTTTGTGTAGCATCCCATACACCTTTGTGTAGCATCCCATACACCTTTGTGTAGCATCCCATACACCTTTGTGTAGCATCCCATACACTTAGCATCCCATACACCTTTGTGTAGCATCCCATACACCTTTGTGTAGCATCCCATACACCTTTGTGTAGCATCCCATACACCTTTGTGTAGCATCCCATACACCTTTGTGTAGCATCCCATACACCTTTGTGTAGCATCCCATACACCTTTGTGTAGCATCCCATACACCTTTGTGTAGCATCCCATACAAAAATGAAAGCATACACAAAGGCGTCCCATGTGGATTATCTAAAACATAACGATAAATGCCAATACAACAAGGCATACTGAGCAGCAGTGCAAAATTCATGAATGTGTATGATTAGTTTTGTCAATTTATGACAGGCACAACAGACGCTAAAAACAAAGAAACAAAACAAACAATCGAAACACCTTGAGAAATAATACATGAAAATACCATGAAATTATTTATTAATGAAGGAATATACAAACAACTAATAGATCAAGACATAAGACAAATAAATTTAGTTTTAAAAATTGCCATTTAAGGAAATGTGTGTGTGTTCATCCGTATCGAGCTGGTCGAACGAGGACCACTCACAACGCGGTTCGTACCGGTTTTATTAGATCCAACTCCTACCCCACGACTCCTTTCCATGACCGCTTTCTCAATAACATTTCCTAGCCATGACCTCTAGCGTAACTGTGATTACATGGACAGTTGTAAAGAGGAGAGACGCCAGAAAAGTGGATGCGCGCAGAGCAAAAACTCACGCACATACACCCGTGTGTTTGAAAAAACAAAAGTTCTAATTCTTTTTGATATATTTTTACAGCCAGATGAATTCAAAAACATGACAAATGCAAAAGTTAACACACAAATCATGAGATGGACATTACTTTCATCATTTTACAAATCTATCTTAATTGTAAAACATCCCGCCTAGTACTTTGAAATAGTGCGCGATACCTTTCATGTGGCTTTTCAAGGCTGCCTCTCCCATGTTGGACACATCAAACTCTTTTTCACAAAATCGGCACTTTGCCATCCCATTCAGTTTCACTCGCATGACCCACTCACGGTATTTTTCGTCTCGTGTCTAAGTGTCTTGAAATCGACACTTTCCAGGCATGATGATAATCTCAAAGAAACACTGCACCACAAACAAAACAAGCTCTTTTCACTTTCTCCTCGTTTGAACCAACTGACCCGACCGGCATGGAAATGAAACCAGGTTACCTAGCCAAAGAACCAATCAGGAAGCAGAAGACAAACGAGCCTTCAAAATTAACCAATGGGATGCGAGGGCATGTTTTCCTGTCGTTCGCAGCGTGTAAAAATAGATTGAGAGTATCGCGCGAAGTACAGCCTAGAAAACTTTTTTTTTTTTTTTTTTTAATTAAATTCCATGACTTTCCATGACTTAAATTGAAATTCCATGATTTTCCAGGCCTGGAAAATGAAAAATCAAATTCCATGACTTTCCAGGTTTTCCATGACCTGTACGAACCCTGACTCTAGTCATCCGGGGGGTTGCTGGGACTGGCTCTGTGTGTGCGCAGATGGCTAACGAGGCCGATCCTGGCACGGAAGGTTCGGATAAATAAATAAAATACATGAATATATTAATGAAGGAATATACAAACAATAAATAGACAATAAACAAATAACTAGTTTTTTTAATGCATTAAGAAATACATAAATAATGAATGAAGCAAAAAAAAAGAGAGAAAGAAACAAATAAGTAAATAAATTCAATTACTAAATGATAAATAAATCTATGATGAATTAATGAAAGAAAGAAGGAAGGAATGACTAAATAAATAAATTAATGTTTCTTACTACCATTACCTTTGTTTTTTTCAGGAGAATCATCTATTATTATATCCTCTGGTGATTCTTGCTTCTTCACCTGAAATTTGACAAGAAAATTAATCTCCACATGTTCACATTTTTACATATTAAAACACATTTACTCACAATTGAACATGTGATAATACACACATCTACATGCACATGCATCCACATACCCAAACATGCACACACACACACACACATCAAAACACACACAAACGCATCAACACACACACAAACAAAACATACACACACACACACACACACACAATCACACACTCACACAAACACAAACACACTCATATGTCAATACACACACACACATCAAAACACACACATACACACACACACTCATATGTCAATACACACACACACATCAAAACACACACATACACACACACACTCATATGTCTACACACACACACACACACACACATCAAAACACACACATACACACACACATACATCAAAACACACACACACATCAAAACACACACACACACACATCAAAACACACATACACACATCAAAACACACACACATACACACATCAAGACACACACACATACACACATCAAAACACACACATACACACATCAAAACACACACACATACACACATTAAAACACACACACACACACACACATATACACAATCGCATGCATTCATGCATGCACACATACACACACAAATATACACACACACAAATACACAGACACTCACACACATACATGCAAATATACACACACACACACACAATCACACACAATCGCTCGAACGCACGCAAGCGCACATCCACCCACCCACCCACCCACACACACACACACACACACACACTCTCCTACCTTTCCTTCCGCTTCATCATCATCCAGAAGCTGCAGGGTTCGGGAAAAGTCATCATCCTCATGCATCTCCTTGTCTCTCTTTCCCCCACGCTCCTGTTGGTTGCGGAATAGAAAAAGTTGTGGCCAGGTAACCCCACTGCCCCTATTCTTCCTGCTCACCCTAAACTGAGAAAAGATCACAGACCTGCCAACCCACCATCATGCCAAAGAGTAGCATCCAGAGCTTTTTTTTTTGGGGGGGGGGGGGGGGGGGGGGGGGGGGAGGAGGAAGATAGTCTGTGAAGGCGCAAAGCGCTCAACCAACGGCGTGAAGGGGGGGGGGGGGGGGGGGGGGAAATAAGGCTGTGAAGGCGGCGGGAAGCGCTGAACAGACAGCGTGAAAGCGGGGGTGGGGGTGGGGGTGTGTGGGGTGGGGCGAATTCTACGGGAAGCTCAAAAGTTCAAGCACGCGGAAAAATCGTAGTTTTTCCTGACGATCGTAGCATCGTAGCAAGCATGTCGAAATCGTAGCATGCTACGCGTAAATCGTAGCACTTGGCAGGTCTGAGATCACGATGGTAAACAAGGAAGTGCGTGCTGTCCCATCTTCCCTGCCCCTTGAGGAATTCACTATTTTAGTATATATAAAAAAAAGAGTTTTAAGCTAAAGAGAAATTTTCATTTATGTTCAGTCTGACCTCTTATTTTACCCCCACTAAAAAAAAACACACAAAAAGTTCAAACCAACCTACTGACCTTATTTTGGGTTGTTTTTTGGCCATCATACATTAAATACAACTTTTTAAATTTTGGGCAAATCACACTTCCATTCCTTCTTGCAAGTCCAGAAGCTGAGGGTTTGAGGCAAGAAGATCTATTTCCATCTTTACTGAGACTGAGCCTGAGCATAGGAAAGTGTTTTTTTCTAGTTCACTAGAGACTTCGCCTGCCGGCGAAACAGTCTCTAGCACAGTTGACATCACGTGATGGAAGGATTTCGTTTGAAAAATTCAAATGAGGGTCACACGAGAGGCTTGTGGGATAGCCGATCTGCTTCCTGACATACGCTGTTTTTAAGTATTTCTAAGACTATTTCACACAAAACTCATAACTTATTATTTTAAGGCGATAAACACTTGTTTATTTGATAAATAAAATGTTTGTGTTGAAATGGAAACAAGTTTTGACATCTGAATGATTTCTGTAATGAGTGGAGAAAAAAAAAGTATCAGAACGAACTATTTTTGGTGCAATGCTGTAATGCGAAGGGTCAAATCTATTACTCATTCATTGCGAACTGTGCCAGAGTCAATATTGACTCTGGTTTGACTCTGGTTCACAGAATGAGGAAAGCCCACACAAACAGCACTGTTGGACTCACCGCTGGACGTTTGGCTGCATGGCTTCGCTCCACTCTGTGGACACTGCCTCCTCCAAAGAAGTCTGCTACACTCACTGCCTTCTTCTCTTCCTTCTTCTCAGCGTTCTTGCTTTCTTCCTTTGGCTTGGGCATCAAGGTCAGGAAGGCATCCAAAGATCCCTTCTTCTTCTTCTCAAACTCCTCATCTGCAGTGAGCAAGGAAACATTCTAGTATTCGAACTCCTATCTGTTGGGAGTTGTACACATTCTGGTATTCTAACTCCTATCTGTTGGGAGTTGTACACATTCTGGTATTCTAAGTCCTCTCTGTTGGGAGTTGTACACATTCTGGTATTCTAACTCCTATCTGTTGGGAGTTGTACACATTCTGGTATTCTAACTCCTACCTGTTGGGAGTTGTACACATTCTGGTATTCTAACTCCTCTCTGTTGGGAGTTGTACACATTCTGATATTCTAACTCCTATCTGTTGGGAGTTGTACACATTCTGGTATTCTAACTCCTATCTGGTGGGAGTTGTACACATTCTAGTCTTCTAACTCCTCTCTGTTGGGAGTTGTACACATTCTGGTATTCTAACTCCTCTCTGTTGGGAGTTGTACACATTCTAGTATTCTAACTCCTCTCTGTTGGGAGTTGTACACATTCTGGTATTCTAACTCCTCTCTGTTGGGAGTTGTACACATTCTGGTATTCTAACTCCTCTCTGTTGGGAGTTGTACACATTCTGGTATTCTAACTCCTATCTGTTGGGAGTTGTACACATTCAAGTATTCTAACTCATACCTGTTGGGAGTTGTACACATTCTGGTATTCTAACTCTTATCTGTTCGGAGTTGTACACATTCAAGTCTTCTAACTCCTCTCTGTTGGGAGTTGTACACATTCTGGTATTCTAACTCCTATCTGTTGGGAGTTGTACACATTCAAGTATTCTAACTCATACCTGTTGGGAGTTGTACACATTCTGGTATTCTAACTCTTATCTGTTCGGAGTTGTACACATTCAAGTCTTCTAACTCCTCTCTGTTGGGAGTTGTACACATTCTGGTATTCTAACTCTTATCTGTTCGGAGTTGTACACATTCAAGTCTTCTAACTCTTATCTGTTCGGAGTTGTACACATTCTGGTATTCTAACTCCTATCTGTTGGGAGTTGTACACATTCTGGTATTCTAACTCATACCTGTTGGAAGTTGTACACATTCTGGTATTCTAACTCATATCTGTTGAGAGTTGTACACATTCTGGTATTCTAACTCCTCTCTGTTGGGAGTTGTACACATTCTGGTATTCTAACTCATATCTGTTGGGAGTTGTACACATTCTGGTATTCTAACTCCTATCTGTTGGGAGTTGTACACATTCTGGTATTCGAACTCCTCTCTGTTGGGAGTTGTACACATTCTAGAATTCTAACTCCTCTCTGTTGGGAGTTGTACAAATTCTGGTGTTCTAACTCCTATCTGCTGGGAGTTGTACACATTCTAGTATTCTAACTCCTATCTGTTGGGAGTTGTACACATTCTGGTATTCTAACTCCTATCTGTTGGGAGTTGTACACATTCTGGTATTCTAACTCCTATCTGTTGGGAGTTGTACACATTCTGGTATTCTAACTCCTCTCTGTTGGGAGTTGTACACATTCTAGTATTCTAACTCTTATCTGTTCGGAGTGGTACACATTCTGGTGTTCTAACTCCTATCTGTTGGGAGTTGTACACATTCTGGTATTCTAACTCCTCTCTGTTGAGAGTTGTACACATTCTGGTATTCTAACTCCTCTCTGTTGGGAGTTGTACACATTCTGGTATTCTAACTCCTCTCTGTTGGGAGTTGTACACATTCTGGTATTCTAACTCCTCTCTGTTGGGAGTTGTACACATTCTAGTATTCTAACTCCTATCTGTTGGGAGTTGTACACATTCTAGTCTTCTAACTCCTCTCTGTTGGGAGTTGTACACATTCTGGTATTCGAACTCCTCTCTGTTGGGAGTTGTACACATTCTAGAATTCTAACTCCTCTCTGTTGGGAGTTGTACACATTCTGGTGTTCTAACTCCTATCTGTTGGGAGTTGTACACATTCTGGTATTCTAACTCCCCTCTGTTGGGAGTTGTACACATTCTGGTATTCTAATTCCTATCTGTTGGGAGTTGTACACATTCTGGTATTCTAACTCATATCTGTTGGGAGTTGTACACATTCTGGTATTCTAACTCCTCTCTGTTGGGAGTTGTACACATTCTGGTATTCTAACTCCTATCTGTTGGGAGTTGTACACATTCTGGTATTCTAACTCTTATCTGTTCGGAGTTGTACACATTCAAGTCTTCTAACTCCTCTCTGTTGGGAGTTGTACACATTCTGGTATTCTAACTCTTATCTGTTCGGAGTTGTACACATTCAAGTCTTCTAACTCTTATCTGTTCGGAGTTGTACACATTCTGGTATTCTAACTCATATCTGTTGGGAGTTGTACACATTCTGGTATTCTAACTCATATCTGTTGGGAGTTGTACACATTCTGGTATTCTAACTCTTATCTGTTCGGAGTTGTACACATTCAAGTCTTCTAACTCTTATCTGTTCGGAGTTGTACACATTCTGGTATTCTAACTCATATCTGTTGGGAGTTGTACACATTCTGGTGTTCTAACTCCTATCTGTTGGGAGTTGTACAAATTCAAGTCTTCTAACTCTTATCTGTTCGGAGTTGTACACATTCTGGTATTCTAACTCTTATCTGTTCGGAGTTGTACACATTCTGGTATTCTAACTCATACCTGTTGGAAGTTGTACACATTCTGGTATTCTAACTCATATCTGTTGGGAGTTGTACACATTCTGGTGTTCTAACTCCTATCTGTTGGGAGTTGTACAAATTCTAGTATTCTAACTCCTAGCTGTTGGGAGTTGTACACATTCTGGTATTCTAACTCCTATCTGTTGGGAGTTGTACACATTCTAGTATTCTAACTCCTATCTGTTGGGAGTTGTACACATTCTGGTGTTCTAACTCCTCTCTGTTGGGAGTTGTACAAATTCTAGTATTCTAACTCCTAGCTGTTGGGAGTTGTACACATTCTAGTCTTCTAACTCCTACCTGTTGGGAGTTGTACACAGTCTAGTATTCTAACTCCTACTTGTCGGGAGTTGTACACATTCACTTGGAAACATTCCAGTATTCTATTTTCTAACTACCTGATGGGATGAATACATACACCTTAGCTGTGCAGTCTGAACCATTACTACTACTACAACTACTACTACAACTACTACTACTACAACTACTATTACAACTACTACTACTACAACTACTACAACTACTACTACTACAACTACTACTACAACTACTACTACTACAACTACTACTACTACAACTACTACTACAACTACTACTACTACTACTACTACTACTACAACTACTACTACTACAACTACTACAACTACTACTACTGTTCTTGGATGTACGGCGTGGGCAATGAAGATGTCAGTGGCGCCAAAGATGCGACTGCAGCCCAAACTGCGAAGCAAAGTTGCAGACCAGGCATGCTACAGCAGCAGCAGGATCCACGCTCCTCTCTACGCAGGCAGCTCATTTCTGGTCCAGACTCCGCAATGGCCGCTCCTCAAAGACTGTGATAATCCGGGAAATGGACAATAGGAGCACCAGGCACTATGGTCCGAAGCCAGGGACGCCCAGCTTGTGGCTTCAGTGTTGCAAGCTTTGAGGGTGACACTTATACTGTCCTTGAAGCGCTTGATTGGACCTGGAAGGGACCACGCACCAGCAGCCAGATCAGAGTGGAATATCAATTTGGGGGAGCCGATCATCACCCATCCTCTAATTATGGCCATTCCAGCACAGCTGGGCCTTCAAGGTGAAGGCTTCTATGCCCCAAATTTGGGCCCGTCGAAGTACTTCTGTGTTGGGAGTTCTGTCTTCCCAGGATATCTTCATTATTTTGAGGAGGCATTGCAGATGAAATTGATCAAGGATCCCGAGTAGCCTGTGATATAGTGTCCAAGTTTCACAGCCGTAGAGCAGCAAAGTCGGGACAACCGTTTATTAATACTATTACTACTACTGTGACTACTATCACTACCTCTATGACTACTATTACTACTACAGCTACTACTACTATGACTACTACTACTACTAATCCCGTAACCCTTTCCTGATGAGAGTCGTATGTATACGTCTCAACCTAGCAGCTTCCACCATTGGTAGACAGTCCTGCACAGCTTAGCTCCCAGCCATTTGTTTTAGCTCTAGATCTCCATTTTGACACAACCCAGAAATTTTCAAAAAATGCAACTCTTAGAACACAAACGTGTCATGCAGTTTTTCCTGTCGTTTTAACTATTTCAGACAACAAGTATTTTTTTTCTTTTTAGTAACTGTAGACAGATGATGATGAAGATAATGGATGGAATTTTACGGCCTTTGAAGGCTATGTAAAGCCATTAAGCACAAAAATCACTAGAATCGAGTAAACGCAAATCAAGTCACTATGCCCCTATTTATTTGCCTCTTACGAATAGCATAGGGAGACAGGGTGGGTCGATTCTTACCCCCCACCCACAGAGGGAGACTGTAGGCAGAAATGGGTCAAACCTTTTTTTAAAACAGGGAACTGTACAATGCCCCAGTGCAGTCATGTTTACAGAGGGCAGTGCTTTCAATCATCAACATGTGCATCAGGTTTGTTTTCTTTTCACAACAAAGTTCCAGTGCCAATCAAGCCGTATCTTGAATCAACTAGAAAACTGTTCTGAAGTCGGTATCAGCTGATTCGGGGAAAACAAACTGTTTCACTTGCCATAGACATCAACTATATGTGTATAGAATCACATTTCCTCATAAGAATGAAGGGCAGGGTGCCTCATGCATATTATGTTCTTTTAAAATGTAATATCAGCTCTTTGTCCCACTTCTTACAAATATGACCTTTCACACGGTAACCTCACCTATGGCGGAATCTGGCCGTTATTGAATGGAAAAATTCATGTATAATGCCCATGTGCCTATTGCTTACCAACTGCCTGGTTTCGCAATGCTAGCACATAACAAATGCACATCGCAACAACAACAACAACAACAAAACTGCTTCACTTGCCTGGACTTGGCCATGTTGATCTCTCAAACTTCCACCTTGCCAATGAGATGGCCTTGCTCACTTCCCCTCACCTCAATCACTAGAAACTCCTCACCAGCAAGGATGCTATGCAACACACCTCTGATTGTAGTAAGAGCCAATGAATTGGCCTTGCACACCTCAATCACTAGAAACTCCTCACCAGCAAGGATGCTATGCAACACGCCTCTGGTTGTAGTAAGAGCCAGTGAGTTGGCCTTGCTCACCTCACCTCACCTCAATCACTAGAAACTCCTCACCAGCAAGGATGCTATGCAACACGCCTCTGATTGTAGTAAGAGTCAATGAGTTGGCCTTGCTCACCTCACCTCACCTCACCTCACCTCAATCACTAGAAACTCCTCACCAGCAAGGATGCTATGCAACACACCTTTGGTTGTGATAAGAGCCAATGAATTGACCTTGCACACCTCTATCACTAGAAACTCCTCACCAGCAAGGATGCTATGCAACACACCTCTGGTAAGAGCAAGTCTTGTCTTGTTTTCCCTAGCTAGTTATCTGCCTTACAAGAATCGCAGGAGACATGGTGGGTCTATTCTTATCCCAACCTACAGGGGGCCATGATCCGATGAGGACTAAATGAAATTTGAGCCTTTTTTAAAGACTAAAGAAGATGGAACAGATTTCAAGAAAAGCGATTTGCCGGGAAGCTAAGTCATGCATATGCATGTATTTCTTCAGCTTTATGCTAAATATTAATATGATATCATGTGTGTGATAAACATGATAATTCATTTGGAATTTGTGGTGTTTTTTTTTACTAAATAAAAGTTTGTGGTTGAGAGAAAGTTTGTGTTGTCATTTTTTAAACTTTAGCCTCTTTTTCACTTAAACTCTCTCAACTGTAACTCCGACAGAGACAACCTACCTGAATCAAAAATCTTCTTCTTCTTATCTTTGGCAGCACCCCTCTTCCTCATACTCCTTGGCAGGGGATCTTCATCAGAGTCTGCAATGAGACGACACACTGACCAGTTGCATCTCTGACCAAGGCAATGAACAGGATCATGCAGAGCAAAGAAATGAGGGAGGAATTGAAGAGGGAGAAGGAGGGGAAAGGGAGGAAGGGGGGGGGGGGGGGGGGGGCGGAGATGGGGGAGGGGAGAGGGGGAGGCGGGAGGAGGAGGGGTAGGGGCGAAGGATGGGGGGAGGGAGTGCAATGAAAGTATGGAGGATAGCAGGATAGACCAAAAAGAAGATAAGATTTTATTTTACCCTTTCCTGATAACCTAGCAGCTTCCACCAGTGGTAGGCATTCCGGCACAGCTTAGCTACCTGCCATTTGTTTTAACTCTAGATCTCCATTTTGACACAACCCAGAAATTTTCAAAACATGCAACTCTTAGAACATGAATGTGTCATGCAGTTTTTCCTGTTGTTTTAACTATTTCAGGCAACAAGTATTTTTTTTCTTTTTAGTAACTGTAGACAGATCATGATGATCATGATGATGGATGGTGTTTTATGGCCTATAAGCCTTTGTAGGCTATGCAAGGCCATTAAGCACAAAAATCACTAGAATCTAGTAAATGCAAATAATAATAATAATAATAATAATAATAATAATAATAATAATAATAATAATAATAACAAGAAGGGCAAAGCCCATACGACTCACATGCTTGATCTTGACCTTCATATGACCTTGACCTTCAGGTGACCTTCAAGGTCAAGGTCAATCAACTACACCTAGCAATGACATCATACACTAAGAAATGCTTTACACATTTTTCCTACCAAAATACATGTGACCTTGACCCAAGGTCATGCAACACAAAGCTGTTAATTCAAGACATAGGAAGCACAATGGTGCTTATTGGCACTTTCTACCATGAGATATGGTCACTTTTAGTGGTTCACTACCCCATTTTGGTCACATTTCATAGGGTCAAAGTGACCTTGACCTTGATGATACGTGACCAAATGTGTCTCATGATGAAAGTATAACATGTGCCCCACATAATTATTAAGTTTGAAACAGTTATCTTCCATAGTTCAAGGTCAAGGTCACTTCAAAATATGTATACAATCCAACTTTGAAGAGCTCCTGTGACCTTGACCTTGAAGCAAGGTCAACCAAACTGGTATCAAAAGATAGGGATTACTTTGCCCTATATACCACTTGTAGCTAAGGTCACCATTCTCAATAACGTGGGAGAAAATTGGGAAAATGTGAAAAATGACTGTTTTGGAGACCACATTTATGGCTCCTGTGACCTTGACCTTGAAGCAAGGTCAAGTCACCATGTATGGTTTTAGAGGCCTTGTCATCATACACCATTATGCCACATTTGGTGTTGATATACTTCATAGTGTCCGAGAAAAATCCAACGTTTAAGTTTTTTACGCCCGGACGGACGGACGGACGGACGGACGACACGGGTGAGTACATACTCACTTTTGCTTCGCATGTGAGTCAATAATAATAATAATAATAATAATAATAATAATAATAATAATAACAACTACAATAATAATAATAATAATAATAATAATAATAATAATAATAATAATAATAATAATAATAAATAGCATTTATAACGTGCATTTCTTGCAAGAACTCAATGCGCGGGCATAGCCACATTTACACGCAGTTACTCGTCAGTCATACTACATAGCACAACACTCGTTAGGACTATCATACCACGACTTGAAAAAAACTAGGAGGTTACAGAAAAGCAAGACGAAACATATGGGTTTTTAACTGAGATTCAAAAATGGACATAGTTGGTGCATCACGTAGGCCAGCCATCAGGGAATTCCAGACACTAGGTAGGGGCAATGAAACTGAAACTACGCTCTCAGAAAGACTTGGTACTACGCTTTGGAATTTTCATAAGGTTTTCACTTGATGAGCAGAGAGAACGGGAAGGGTGATAGGTACAAAGGGAGGCAGAAAGATATGCCAGAAGGTTTGAATCAAAATGATGGTACGCCAAAACAGCAATTTTGTACTGGCAGCGGAAATTAACAGGAAGCCAGTGTAGATGTTTCAGGAGGGGTGTCACATGATCGCGCTTACCCTTCATAAGAATCACACGTGCCGCACTGTTTTGAACTCGTTGCAGACGGTTTAGTTGTTCTGCCGGAAGACCCGCCAGGACTGAATTGCAGTAATCCAGTCGTGACGTGATCCTGGCAGTTACTGGCCTAGCACAGGTAGTGTCCGAAAGGTATTGACGGATTGATGCAATACGGTGCAGTTCAAGAAAACATGCACAGAGTGCACCGACAGGTAAAACTAAAGTTTTATCTGTGTTGAGCATCAGTTTGTTGCTGTTCATCCATGAAAGTCAACACATCGTCACATGTCTCAACATCTGACTGAACAGAAGAAAAATCACCAATTTGTGCACTCTTTGACAATTCAGTGTCATCTGCATACTTATGAAAATCACACTAATTTCTTGATATTACATCTGAAAGGGGTTGGGAGTACAATGTAAACAAAACAGGACCTAAGACAGAACCCTGTGGGACGCCAAAAACAAGTGGGGTTGGGGCTGCCATGATGACGTCAGCAATGACAGACTGAGACCGATCATGAATGTAGGACGCAAACCAGTCGAGAACGGTGCCACAGAATCCAAAAGATAGCTCTAAACGCTTCAGGAGGATGGCGTGGTCAAGCGTATCGAACGCTGCACAGAGGTCCAACAACACCATGAGTGACAGGCGTCAAGTCATTATGTCTCTATTTATTTGCTTCTTATGAATAGCATAGGGAGACACGGTGGGTCAATTCTTACCCCGAACCCACGGGGGAGACTGTAGACAGAAATGTGTCAAACCTTTAAAAAAAAACTGGGAAATGTACAGTGCCCCAGTGCAGTAATGTTTACAGACGGCAGTCCTTTCAATCATCAACATGTGCATCAGTTTGTTTTCTTTTCACAACAAAGTTCCAGTGCCAATCAAGCCTTATCTTGAATCAGCTAGAAAACTGTTGTGAAGTCGGTATCAGCTAATTCAGGGAAAACAAACTGTTTCACTTGCCATATATAACAAATATGTGTGTATAAAAACCGCTGGCGCTGAACCTCCAGGTTTTGGCATTTAAATTTTTTTTTTTAAAGATCGGGTTCGAACCCCCCAACCTCTCGAGAAAAAAGGGGGGAAAAACACACACACATACAAACACAAAAAACCAGGTCGGGTTTGAACCCACAATCTCTCGAAAAAAGAGAGGGAAAAAAGTTTCAGCGCAGAATCGAACCTGGTCATGCATGACCAAGAGTCCAACGCTCTACCAGCTGAGCCATTAGAGGATTCACATGACAGAGTGTTTGTAAAGCATTTATAACGTTCTTTTCCCTAAACCCCCTTGCAAGCTATCGGCCCAGGAAACAATCGACCATATATTTTAAACAAGATGGATAGGTTCAGGAAGCTCCTATTATGACGTTTTGTTTTACTTTGGCATGTCATAGACGCTGAATTAACATCACACAGTCACACAGAGGAGGAGGTGTATTATAGATGTTCACCCCAGACATGTGCATTGCAGCATTCGTACTCATTCACGCACAATAATAATAATAATAATAATAATAATAATAATAATAATAATAATAATAATAATAATAATAATAATACAGACTACTTATACGCCCATACCTTCCCTAATAGGCAAGCTCATGGCGTTTACAATGAAAAGTCTACATTCATACAAAGCATTCCAACACTCGCACACTGCACAGTTGAAACAAAAAAGAGTTTTAGTTTTAGTAGGACCACACTGGCTATTCCGTCAATTGAAATCTCAGGGGGGAGGTTTTCGAGTATACGACCTAAATAAACCACTTTCTCTTCAAGCCTCGATTCTGAAAATTTGATACATTCAATCGGACCTAACTTCCAGTAAGTGTGCAAAATGTCAAGTAAATCCGTCCAGTAGTTTTTGAGAAATCAGCCGTTAAGTCGGGACAGAGAGGCAGACATGCAAATAAAATCACGTCACGTTATTGATGATGTCACACATTTTGCAATTTCGCCATTCCATCAATTGAGTATTTAGGGAGGTGCTTTCGAGTTTACGACCTTAAAAAACCACTTTCTTTTCAAACCTTGATTCTGAAAATTTGATACATTCAATCGGACCTAACTTCCAGTAAGTGTGCAAAATGTCAGTGAAATCCGTCCAGTAGTTTTTGAGAAATCAGACAGACACACACACAGACAGACAGATAAAGTCTGTAGGACCTCCAGTAAACCTGGAGGGATAAAATCACATTTCCTCATAAGGATAAAGGGCAGGGTGCCTCGTGCATATTATGTTCTTTTAAAACGTAACATCAGCTCTTTGTCCCACTTCTTATGTACTTGACCTTTCACACGGTAACCTCACCTAAAATGGCAGACTCTGGCTGTTAATGAATGGAAAAATTCATGTATAATACCCATGTGCCTATTGCTTACCAACTGCCTGGTTTCGCAATGCTAGCGCATAATAAATGCACATCGCAACAACAACGACAACAATAACAACAACACAACTGTTTCACTTGCCTGGACTTGGCCATGTTGATCTCTCAAACTTCCACTTTGCCAATGAGATGGCCTTGCTCACCTCATCTCACCTCAATCACTAGAAACTCCTCACCAGCAAGGATGCTATGCAACACGCCTCTGGTTGGAGTAAGAGCCAATGAGATGGCCTTGCTCACCTCACCTCACCTCAATCGCTAAAAACTGCTCACCAGCAAGGATGCTATGCAACACGCCTCTGGTTGTAGTAAGAGCCAATGAGTTGGCCTTGCTCACCTCACCTCACCTCAATCACTAGAAACTCCTCACCAGCAAGGATGCTATGCAACACGCCTCTGGTTGGAGTAAGAGCCAATGAATTAGCCTTGCACACCTCAATCACTAGAAACTCCTCACCAGCAAGGATGCTATGCAACACACCTCTGGTAAGAGCAAGTCTTGTCTTGTTTTCCCTAGCTAGTTATCTGCCTTACAAGAATCGCAGGTGACATGGTGGGTCTATTCTTATCCCAACCCACAGGGGGCCATGATCCGATGAGGACCAAATGAAATTTGAGCCTTTTTTTAAAGACTAAAGAAGATGGAACAGATTTCAAGAAAAGCGATTTGCCGGGAAGCTCAGTGATGCATATGCCTGCATTTCTTCAGCTATGCTAAATATTAGTATCATATCATGTGTGTGATAAACATGATAATTCATTTGGAATTTGTGGTGTTTTTTTAACTAAATAAAATTTTGTGGTTGAGAGAAAGTTTGTGTTGTCATTTTTTAAACTTTAGCCTCTATTTCATTTAAACTCTCTCAACAGTAACTCCGACAGGGACAACCTACCTGAATCAAAAATCTTCTTCTTCTTATCTTTGGCAGCACCCCTCTTTCTCATACTCCTTGGCAGGGGATCTTCATCAGAGTCTGCAATGAGACGACACACTGACCAGTTGCATCTCTGACCAAGGCAATGAACAGGATCATGCAGAGCAAAGAAATGAGGGAGGAATTGAAGAGGGAAGAGGAGGGGAAAGGGAGGAGGAGGGGAAAGGGAGGAGGAGGGGAAAGGGAGGAGATGGGGGGGCGGGGGGGCGAAGATGGGGGAGGGGGGAGGGGGAGGTGGGAGGAGGAGAGGTAGGGGCGAAGGATGGGGGGAGGGAGTGCAATGAAAGTATGGAGGATAGCAGGAGAGACCAAAAAGAAGATAAGATTTTATTTTACCCTTTCCTGATAAGAGACGTATGTATACGCCTCAACCTAGCAGCTTCCACCATTGGTAGGCATTCCTGCACAGCTTAGCTCCCAGCCATTTGTTTTAGCTCTAGATCTCCATTTTGACACAACCCAGAAATTTTCAAAACATGCAACTCTTAGAACATGAATGTGTCATGCAGTTTTTCCTGTTGTTTTAACTATTGCAGGCAACAAGTATTTTTTTCTTTTTAGTAACTGTAGACAGATCATGATGATCATGATGATGGATGGTGTTTTATGGCCTATAAGCCTTTGTAGGCTATGTAAGGCCATTAAGCACAAAAATCACTAGAATCTAGTAAACGCAAATAATAATAATAATAATAATAATAATAATAATAATAATAATAATAATAATAATAACTACAACAACAACAACAACAATAATAATAATAAATAGCATTTATAACGCGCATTTCTTGCAAGAACACAATGCACGGGCATAGCCACATTTACACGCAGTTACTCGTCAGTCATACTACATAGCACAACACTCGTACGACTATCATACCAGGACTTGAAAAAAACTAGGAGGTTACAGAAAAGCAAGACGAAACATATGGGTTTTTAACTGAGATTCAAAAATGGACATAGTTGGTGCATCACGTAGGCCAGCCGGCAGGGAATTCCAGACACTAGGGACAATGAAACTGAAACTACGCTCTCAGAAAGACTTGGTACTACGCTTAGGAATTTTCTGAAGCTTTTCACTTGATGAGCAGAGAGAACGGGAAGGGTGATAGGTACAAAGGGAGGCCGAAAGTTATGCCAGAAGGTTTGAATTTAAATTAAGGTACGCCAAAACAGCAATTTTGTACTGGCAGCGGAAATTAACGGGAAGCCAGTGTAGATGTTTCAGGAGGGGTGTCACATGATCGCACTTGCCCTTCATAAGAATCACACATGCCGCACTGTTTTGAACTCGTTGCAGACGGTTTAGTTGTTCTGCCGGAAGACCCGCCAGGACTGAATTGCAGTAATCCAGTCGTGACGTGATCCTGGCAGTTACTGGCCTAGCACAGGTAGTGTCCGAAAGGTATTGACGGATTGATGCAATACGGTGCAGTTCAAGAAAACATGCACAGAGTGCACTGGCAGGTAAAACTTCAGTTTTATCTGTGTTGAGCATCAGTTTGTTGCTGTTCATCCATGAAAGTACATCGTCAACACATGTCTCAATATCTGACTGCACAGAAGAAAAATCACCAATTTGTGCACTCTTTGACAATTCAGTGTCATCTGCATACTTATGAAAATCACACTCATGTCTTGATATTACATCTAAAAGGGGTTGGGAGTACAATGTAAACAAAATAGGACCTAAGACAGAACCCTGTGGGACGCCAAAAACAAGTGGAGTTGGGGCTGACATGACGACGTCAGCAATGACGGACTGAGACCGATCATGAATGAAGTACGCAAACCAGTCGAGAACGGTGCCACGGAATCCAAAAGATAGCTCTGAACGCTTCAGGAGGATGGCTTGGTCAAGCGTAATGAACGCTGCACTGAGGTCCAACAATGCCATGAGTGACAGTCGTCAAGTCATTATGTCCCTATTTATTTGCCTCTTATGAATAGCATAGGGAAACACGGTGGGTCAATTCTTACCCCGAACCCACGGGGGAGACTGTAGACAGAAATGTGTCAAACCTTTTAAAAAAAACTGGGAACTGTACAGTGCCCCAGTGCAGTCATGTTTACAGAGGGCAGTGCTTTCAATCATCAACATGTGCATCAGGTTTGTTTTCTTTTCACAACAAAGTTCCAGTGCCAATCAAGCCTTATCTTGAATTAGCTAGAAAACTGTTGTGAAGTCGGTATCAGCTAATTCAGGGAAAACAAACTGTTTCACTTGCCATATATAACAACTATGTGTGTATAAAATCACATTTCCTCATAAGGATAAAGGGCAGGGTGCCTCGTGCATATTATGTTCTTTTAAAATGTAACATCGGCTCTTTGTCCCACTTCTTATGTACTTGACCTTTCACATGGTAAACGTTACTCACCTACAAATGGCAGACTCTGGCTGTTAATGAATGGAAACATTCATGTATAATGCCCATGTGCCTATTGCTTACCAACTGCCTGGTTTCGCAATGCTAGCACATAACAAATGCACATCGCAACAACAACGACAACAATAACAACAACACAACTGCTTCACTTGCCTGGACTTGGCCATGTTGATCTCTCAAACTTCCACCTTGCCAATGAGATGGCCTTGCTCACTTCCCCTCACCTCAATCACTAGAAACTCCTCACCAGCAAGGATGCTATGCAACACGCCTCTGGTTGGAGTAAGAGCCAATGAGTTGGCCTTGCTCACCTCAATCACTAGAAACTCCTCACCAGCAAGGATGCTATGCAACACGCCTCTGGTAAGGGCAAGTCTTGTCTTGTTTTCCCTAGCTAGTTATCTGCCTTACAAGAATCGCAGGAGACATGGTGGGTCTATTCTTATCCCAACCCACAGGGAGCCATGATCCGATGAGGACTAAATGAAATTTGAGCCTTTTTTTTAAAGACTAAAGTAGATGGAACAGATTTCAAGAAAAGCGATTTGCCGGGAAGCTAAGTCATGCATATTCATGTATTTCTTCAGCTTTATGCTAAATATTAATATCATATCATGTGTGTGATAAACATGATAATTCATTTGGAATTTGTGGTGTGTTTTTTTACTAAATAAAAGTTTGTGGTTGAGAGAAAGTTTGTGTTGTCATTTTTTAAACTTTAGCCTCTTTTTTTTAACTTAAACTCTCTCAACTGTAACTCCGACAGGGACAACCTACCTGAATCAAAAATCTTCTTCTTCTTCTTATCATTGGCAGCATCCCTCTTCCTCATACTCCTTGGCAGAGGATCTTCACCGGAGTCTGCAATGAGACGACACACTGACCAGTTGCATCTCTGACCAAGGCAATGAACAGGATCATGCAGAGCAAAGAAATGAGGGAGGAATTGAAGAGGGAGGAGGAGGGGAAAGGGAGGAGGGGGGGGGGGGGGGGCGGGTGAGGGGGGAGGGGGGGGGGGGGGGGGGGAGGGGGTGGGGTATGGGGGTGGGAGGGGGAAAGGGAGGGGGTAGGGAAGGGGAGAGGGAGTAGCGGGGTAGGGGGAGGAGGAGGGGCGGCGGGGAGGAGGAGGCGGGGGAGGAGGGGGAAGGAGAGGAGGAGGACGAGGGGGGGCGGAAGAGGAGGAGGAGGAGGAGAAGGAGGAGGAGGAGGAGGAGGAGAAGGAGGGGAGGGGAGGTGGAGATGTTGGATGGGGAGGCAAGGGGGAGGAAGGGGAGGGAGAAGGGGGGGAAGGGGAGTGGGAGGGGAGAGGGAGGGGGAGGAGGAGGGTGAGAGGGGGAGAGGGGGGAGGGGGGGGGAGGAGGAGGGGAGGGGGGGAGGAGGAGGGGGAGGAGGGGAGGGGAGGGGGAGATGGGGAGGAGGAGGAAGGGGAGGGGGAGAGGGGAGGAGAGGAGGAGGAGGGGGAGGAGGGGAGGGTAGGGGGAGGGGGAGATGGGGGAGGAGGAGGAAGGGAAGGGGGGAGGGGGGGGAGGGGAGGGGGAGGGGAGGGGGGGGGGGAGGAGTTCTTCCTACCCGAGTCTTCCACCAGAATGATTTCTTCCTTCTTGCTGCTTCTGGAAGTCTTCTTCCTCAGATGCTTTGGCAATGGGTCCTCACTTCCCGACTCTGCAGCATCCACAGCAATACTTCAAACACATGTGACCTGCCACTGTAAAATGTGCCTACATTCCACTTGTTGTAGTGTCTCTGTGTGAGTCGTGTGTGTGAATGTGTGTATGTGTTTGTCTGCATGTTCATGTGTCAGATTGTGTATCCATCTGTCTCAATGTCTCCCTTGTCTGTGTGTGTCTGTGTCCATAGATCTGCATGTTTGTGTTTGCTTGTGTATTCTTCTCAGTATCTGTGTATCTGTCTGTCTGCGTGCGTGTCTATGTGACAGTCTGCATGTTAGCATGTCTGCTTGTGTATCTGGGTGTCCAGCTGTGTGCATGTGTGAGTGTGTGTCTTTCTGTCTGTGTGCATGTGTGTGTATCTGTCTGCATGTTGTGTCTGCCTGTGTTTCTATGTGTCTGTCTCAGTGTCTGTGTATCTGTCTGTGTGCACATCTATGTGTTCGTCTATGTGTCTGTCTCAGTGTGTGTATCTATCTGTGTGCACGTCTGTGTGTCTGTCTGTCTGCATGTTAGTGTGTTTGCATACATGTGGGTGTGTCCATCTGTCTCAATTTCTGTGTATCTGTCTGTGTGCATGTCTGCATGTAAGTGTGTCTGTATGTGTGTCCATCTGTCTCAGTGTCTGTGTGTCTCTGTGTGCATGTCTGCATGTTAGGGTGTATGCATGTGTGTGTGTCCATCTGTCTCAATTTCTGTGTATCTGTCTGTGTGCACGTCTGTGTGTCTGTCTGCATGTTAGTTGTCTGCATGTGTGTCTGCGTGTCCATTTGTCTAGGTGTCTGTGTGTCTGCATGTTTGTGTGTTTGCCTGTGTATCTGTGTGTCTGTCTGAGTGTCTGTGTATCTGTGTGTGTGTCTGTGTATCTGTTGGTAACCTGACTGACTCATTTCTGCTGACCCTCAACTTTTTTCAATCACGAAAAAAAGAGGGAAAAGAAAGAAAAAGTAGGTAAACAACAGGTCGCATGCTTACCCATCTTCCCTGACCCAACTTCCCTATGAGCACTGTTTAAATTTAAAAGGGTTTGAAGAGAAAGAGAAACTCTTATTAATGTTCAGAAGATTCTACTGTGTACACATTTCTCAAAACACATGCATACACACACAAATTTGCAAAGTTTCAATCTGGCCTCCTTAATAAACAATTCTAAAATGAAAAAAAAGGTCTAATTGTAATACCAACCCCTTTTTTGTCATGTTACCATAACCACAGATTAAAAAAACATTTTGCCTTACTAAATTTACCCCTTCTCTAAACTTCCTTGAAAGTAAATGAGGAGAAAGGTTTGTTAAAGCAATTCTCAACCAGGAAAACTTTGCTCATGAACCAAGTTTGAAGTGTACATACTGTACAATTACTACAAACCTTTTCTCTAGCTGGGCGCACAAACCACCATTTTTTTTTCCTTGGCTCACATGCTAAGCACTCATTTTGAGGATTTCTGACACATATACAACAAAACCATAACTAACTACATAGCAGTATCAATTCCTCAAAGCAGTATGCATAATACATCAATAGTTCATTAAATTTCCATTTTATTCAAACTGGGATGTGGGTCAAAGGTGAATCCTGTAGAAAGTCCGGACACAAAGTTAAATAATACTACAAGTCTTATCCAATAACTGCGAGGTATGGGCAGACAACTCCCACAAGGTGATATTTCCCTACTCTCGTGGGCCCGTATGCATGAGAAGGAAGGAAAATTCCTCATGAGCAAGACTTACTACTATGTAATACTTTTGAAGTTACATCAGACGTTACTTGCTATCCATGGGCAATGAGTTGCATTGTAGTTGTGACTGTAGAGGTATGTAGTAACTAGCTGGGGTGAATCCCAGGAATTCTGTCTTTGTGTGCATGTGCAAGCATCTTTGGCTGTCGTCTGCTTGTAAGCAGATAATGCATTAGGTGTGCATGCAAGTCCTCGTGCAACTCATCTGCAACTTACAATATATCATGGCAATGATGTATACAATTTGTTGTAGACTTTTTCATTTTTGAATGAATCAAGCATATTTGTGCGGTCGATGTATTGTCCTGTCTCCTTCATTGCTGTTGCTGATCAAATATGCACGTGAACGTCGTCATCTTTTCTGTTGACATAATTTTACGTTCTTGCTCCAGCCTCAGCTCGCACTTTTCCCACCAAACTTGTGAAACCTTGGCATACATCAGCACACATTTCCTCATTTACAAAAATTAAGCAATTTAATCTGAACAGTGTTTTCATAACAAAAATACAATTTAAATATATTGTTTTCATAGCATCAGATAAAGCTAGTGTTGTACACTATGTCAACAGATGCATCAGCATTTAGGTGCGTTGACCCGTATTTCCTTTTTTTTAAATGTAGGAGCTTACACGACCTATTGATGCATTCAACATACAAGTTTGATAAATCAATGCTTTTCATTGCTCACAATTTCTTTGGATGGGTTTCTAGTATCCCAAAATATAGCATTTTCTGTGCGAACCGTAGACAGCAATGACAGTTTAACTCACTGTTACTACGGCTGTACTCATGGGTGCTGGCTGAAGTAGAAATAGGGTTGTTTTACTACATGGTTACTAAAGAAGGAACAACCACCTTTGAGTTTAACTCATGCATCCCTAAGTAGTGATTTTACTTTAAAAGTTGCCACTTACTCACAAAGTAAGGCGTTACTTCCCTCCCATGCATATGGCCCCGGGGCAGTACCCTGAGTGCAGTGTTTGCCCAATTAAGAACGAACTATAGATGCTTTTTTATGCATGTGGCGATCAGCCATGTACTCTATGCTTTGACTGACCTGATTCACTCATGACACGGGACTTCTTTGATTTCTGTTTCGATGTCGATGGTTTCACCTCTATCACTTCTTCCTCCTCCTCCTCAGATACATTCTGAAATCAAAATGTGAAAAATCACTACCTTTAAGGTTCAAGTCATACAGAATGGATACTCATACTCATAGGCTCAACATTAGCAGAATCACTTAAAGTGGACAAGATGAAAATGTAACACCGTTCGAAGCAATTCCATGCAGTCTGTGCTAACTTTACTATCTACATGTATCTGCACAGAGTATTTCAACCATGTCACTGTCCGGTAAGAAGTGAGCTGGGGTACATGTTGCGTCTTTTATTTGGACTAAGGCCGAGCAGAAGCATAGATAAAATTGATCACAAACATAAAGAACTGAAAATACCCAAACAGCAGGCCGAGAAGAGGAGCATCCAGAGCTATTTGGGAGGACGAAGTGAAAGGACATACAGATGCTGTAATTTGCTATTGGGAGGGGGGGGTTGATTGTTGTCGTGGGGGATTAGAGATGGAGAGAAAGCTGTGAGGATGGCTTGATGATAAGTGACAATGTCCGGGTGGCTGGGAAAGGAGGGGTGGGGGGCGGGGTGGGGATTGGGGGATGGGGAGGGCGGGGGGGGGGGTGGGTGGGGGGAGAGTGTCAAGGTTGGGGAAGGATCTGGGAGGCGACGAATTAAGCTTTGTGCACTGCCTCGTGTGGCTGGCGTTGAATTAGAAAGAGGGCGTCGTGGGGTATCCGGAGTGGCGTTTGTGGGTGGGCGGGGAGTGTGGCTGGGGGGGGGGGAATTCTCCGATCAGAGTGTTCAAAAAGTCTAAGCAGGGCATGCGGGAAAAATAACACAAAAATAGCGTAGTTTTTATGGACCAAGCGTAGCAGCGTAGCAAGCATGGCGAAAGCGTAGCCATGCTACACCTAAAAGCGTATAGCATTGGCAGTGTCTGCCGACAGTACGACTCACGAACACAGCATACCCGCACACCCACACTATCCATACCTCCCCACCACTGCGCCTATCCCCCTACATCCACACCACCGCACACACTTCATAATCACCACAGGCACACACACACACTACATACCACACACACACGACTAGTCTAGTCTTCTAGTAGTCCCCCCCTCCCTCTCCCACGCTCTCCCATAGTATGTCATGACGAGCAGGCTTGGTCCAGTCACATTCTTGCAAAATACACCACAATTACTAGGGTAAGGGTTAAGTCCAAAATCTTTGCATAAATTTCACACAAATAATCTTACCCCCTTTGGACTTACTGTAACAAGCAGAATGCAGAGTTGATGTTTTTACCATGTACAGCTTAGTTCTGTTTTTTTGTTTTATGCCTGATGAAGATTTTTAAGTTAAAAAAAATCACTTGATCTCGCCATGTTGTATATTGTACACCACAAAAAGATCCTGGCAGCTCCCATCCCAGTGCTCTCCCCTTGTGCCCTTACGAGTTCAAAGCCAAGCCGAAGCCTCTGCTGGGCTGTTGACAGCCTCTTTTTAGGAGGGGTAGACGGTCCAGTAAGCTAAGGCATTGGACTTTGCAGCGAGGCGCTGTGCCATGGTTTAATCATAGCGGCAGCAGAGATGGGGGAAAAAAATTATAAAACAAATCATGTTGATCAAATAAAAAGTTGCTGCTACCCTGTCTTGTCTCTTTGTCTGGTATGAAAGAGTGAATGATAGTGCATGAATGTATAGGTGAACATTAATATCCATTAACCTGTTGGTTAAATGTTTAGACGTGCCAACAAGAATGAAAGTTGTGATGTCTATGGGATCTTTCCAATATCCATGTTGTATAAATAATGTATTTGAAAGCCACTTTTCACTTACCCCCTTCTTCCGTTTCCTCGCAGAAGATGTTTCTTTCTTTCCAACCACTTTTTCCTCTTTGCCATTACTCTTCTTGGAGCTGCCAGTCGACTGTCTGCCACTCTTCTCATCTGTTGCCTTTTTCTCCTCCTTCTTTCTCTCTGCCTTGGCTCTCTCAGACTTGGAATCTGTCTTGGAGGATTGGGCCTCTGACCGACCTTTCTCTCTGGACTGCTCCTTGGAGGGAGTCGTCTCCTCCTTGGAGGTGCTGGTCTGTTTGGAAAAGAATTTCCGAATGTCCTGCAAGATTGAATCAAAAAATGAATAAATCGGTAAATAAAAATTAATGGACGAATAATGAATACGTGAAAAATGAATGAATGGATGGATGGATGGATGGAAAGATGGATGGACGGATGAGGGATGGATGGGATGGATGGGATGGATGGATGGATGAATGGATGGATGGATGGATGGACGGACGGATGGATGGATGGATGGATGGATGGATGGACGGATGAGGGATGGATGGGATGGATGGATGGATGGATGGATAGATGGATGGATGGATGGATGGATGAGGGATGAATGGGATGGGTGGATGGATGGATGGATGGATGGATGGATGGAATGGATGGATGGACGGATGAGACATGGATGGATGGGA
The DNA here is from genome assembly GCA_034096865.1 of Theodoxus fluviatilis. Taxonomy (NCBI): domain Eukaryota; kingdom Metazoa; phylum Mollusca; class Gastropoda; order Cycloneritida; family Neritidae; genus Theodoxus; species Theodoxus fluviatilis. The sequence continues at coordinate 1,076 of JAWQFJ010026688.1, read as the reverse complement.
TGGGCGGATGGGTGGATGGATGGATGGATGGATGGATGGATGGATGGATGGATGGATGGATGGATGGATGGATGGATGGATGGATGGATGGATGGATGGATGGATGGATGGATGGATGGACGGATGAGACATGGATGGGATGGATGGATGGATGGATGGATGGATGGATGGATGGATGGATGGATGGATGGATGGATGGATGGATGGATGGATGGATGGATGGATGGATGGATGGATGGATGGGAGGGAGGGATGGATGGGATGGATGGGATGGATGGATGGATGGATGGATGGATGGATGGATGGATGGATGGATGGATGGATGGATGGATGGATGGACGGATGAGGGATGGATGGGATGGATGGGATGGATGGATGGATGATGGATGGATGGATGGATGGATGGATAGATGGATTGATGGATGGATGGGTGGGTGGGTGGGTGGATGGATGGATGATTAATAACAAATGAATGAATGAATGAATGAATTATTAATGAATAAAAGAATAAAGAATGAATGAATGAAATTAATCAAATACATTTATAAGTGGGCCATTGAATGATATATGATATGGCATGAACCCTGATAGACAGCGAGAGTAGAAACAGAGCCCGACTAAAATGCGATATGAATGATGCGTGACAATGGATGAATGATACGTGACACTGTAATGCGCAAGGATCGGATGCATTAATGACACGAATGTGAAGTTATTAAACAGCCTTTATTATCAACCATTTTCATTGGACGCACCAATGGACAACAAAATAACAAAAAGCTGGTTAGAATAAGAGGAAAAGAAAGATAGCTCTCACAGTTCTAGCAAGTGCCCCCTATCCCAAGATGTTTGATTTCTGCTACGTGTTGGCCTTTCACCAAGTCATCGCGGCTGCCGCGCACACACACACACACACACCCACACACAACTACACACACACACAAAACACACACACACACACACGATCCACACACCACACGAGCACAGAACACACACAACACACACAGACACAACACACAGCCACACCCACCACACCACACACACACACACACACACACAGCTACACACAACACACG
>JAWQFJ010026687.1:0-12372 GCA_034096865.1 Theodoxus fluviatilis | reverse complement strand
AGTGGTCTGTGTTGGTATGTCTCGAGGTGTGGTGTGTCTCGCTCTGTCTCCATGTGCTTCACTCTACTCTCTTGTGCTCTCACATCTTCGAACACAACCGACATATTCAAACTACCTCTCTCCGTGCGCTCACCTTTCTCTTCTTCTCTCTCTCTTGTTATTTCTTTACTCTCCGAGTTTCCCTTGTTTTCCTCTCTGTTCCCCCTTCTCTCCTCCTATGTTGTTGTCTGTAGTCGTCTGTCGTCTGCTCTGGTACTGCATCTGTCATATCTCTCCATATTCCCGCGTGACCCTCACCTAACTATTCCATACGTCTACTCTGTCTCGAAACTCAAGACTGATTCGAGGGCACTCGGTTAACACCCAAGCCAGCCAAACCAGAACTAACCCCGACCTGACCCCGTTATTCAGCCTATCGACATTCCGCATTAGGCTCCAAACACACGCACACAACCCACCACAGCACAGACAAACTAGCATAACCAAACACCCTTAAAACGTAGACCTAGAAACGCAAACATCAAACCTCCACCCACGTAGGTACACTTCCTAAAGCGTCGTGCTCGTCACGTACGTCACACGTGAATTACAGACAGCACACAGCGTATCTAAGACCGCACGCCCGCCGCAAAACACAATAAACAGAACAATAACAAAAACCGAGTTATTTCTATCCCACATAAGCCAAAATTGCCGCTCATTGATACTAGACTTCCGCCTGCTACTCTCACCATTGCTGACGTTGACGCTGCTTCTACTGCTATGATCTGTCCACCACTACCACACGACAACTACTGCTACGCCATCACCTCACTTCACCTCAACGAAACAATAACACCTCGCATAATCAATAAAAACCGCTAATGTTACAAGAAAGAACGACCGGATACGTGTAGGAAAAACTGAGACAACAACAACGACATGATGATGATTGGTGATGATTGACGATGAGGACGATGAGGGATGATGATGATGAGTGATGAGACGAAACTCATAGTAACTGAATGAGGAAGAGAAAAGGAGGAGGAGGAGGAAGAGGTAGGAGGAAGAGTGAGAGAAACGAGGATGAGAAGGGGAGGCAGGAGAGGAGGAGAAAGACGAGGAGAAAGGTTAGGCAAGGAGGAGGAGTGGGGGCGAGGAGGAGGAAGGGGAAGACGGCGGAGGAGTTGAGGAGAGAGAGGATGGAAAGTCAGGCAGAGGAGGGAGGAAAGTAGGAAGAGGAGGAAGGACGAGGACGAAGGCAGAGGAGGAGGAGGAAGGAGAGAGGCTGGAGGAGGAGGAGGAGGAGGAAGAGAGGGAGGAGGAGAGGAGAGGAGGAGAGAGGGAGGAGAGGAGGAGGAGGAGGAGGAGGAGGAGGCGTATGGGAAAATAAGAGAGGGACAGGAGAGGAATTAGAATGAGGGAGAGGGAGGGGAAAATAAAAAGCAAAGAACCAAAGGACAAAGAAGGGGAACGAGAGGAGGGGGAGGTAGAGAGCAAAGAGAAGAAAATGAAAGAAGGAAGAAAAGAGAATCGAAGCACGAAGCATAAAAGGAATAGAAAAAGGAAGAAGAAACTGAAGAAGAAGAAGAAAAGACCCCCCCTAATAAGAATAGGAAAAGGAAGAGACAAAAGAATGCAAAAGAGATGTAGGTCAAAATCCTAAGATGGGAAATACAATAAGAAGAATGAAGACGGAGAAGAAGAATAAGGAGGCAATAATGGAACGGGAAGAAATAAATAACGGAGTAGTAGTACTAATAAAGTAATAGTAAGAAGTGAGCAGTATGACAACTTCAAAACATCCTAAGAGATAAATGAACTCTCACAGTCCTCCACCTCCTACTAATCCCCCACTCAACCCTCACTTGCTATGGGCTCCTACATCAATCTTGCATCCTTATGCACTATCTACCAGTCACTATTTCTCAATAACGCTCATTACTAGCGTGTCCATTATCTACGTACCTCCATCTTATCAAATAGTCATTAATCATCAAACATCAATCATCCTACAACGTAATTCATAGTCATACATTCACACCAGTCATAATAATAGTAGTTTACTAGTGGATTCCAAAAGTATGGATAGTCGTCCGTTTCTGTAACAATTTACAAATCCGTTTTTTAGCATAATATGGAGAAAATGTAGGAAAGACAATCTTTAAGGGTATTACGTGGAGGCATGTGATAAGCCAGTAGCGCGCATAGTCAAAAGCCTAGTAGTTGGTGTGGGGTAGTGGGTGCGTAAACGAGTCCGAAGCTAGTCATCGAGCCATGACGTACATCCAACCCTCCCTATAAAGCTAGCGTCAACAGTTCGTCTTCCTGGGCGGGGCCTGTAGAAGCAGCGTCAACGTCAGCAATGGTGAGAGTAGCAGCGGAAGTAGAGACAATGACAATAGTAGAAATAACTGTTGTTGTTATTGTTGTTATTGTTGCGGGGCCTGCGTCTTGAATACGCTGTGTGCTGTCTGTATTCACGTGACGTGGAGCACGACTTGAGGAATATGTAGCAGCGTCTCGGTAGAAGAGCTGGTTATTTCTGAAATAGCCCACTCTTCCCTCACTACGGAGATTGCGCAGCAGTGCTGTCTGTCTTGTCGTCAGGTCCCCAGATATCTTCACTCCCCTGGATCTGAGAGGTTCCCTGCCACGTTGAAGGAGTACCAGTTTGTCTGACCACAATGCGAGAAAAACGAGGATCGGTCGAGGTTGCCTGTGCTGCTGTTGCGAGGCCCTAATCATTTAGATTAGAGACAGAGAGAGAGAGAGAGAGAGAGAGAGAGAGAGAGAGAGAGAGACAGACAGACAGACAGACAGACAGACAGACAGACAGACAGACAGACAGACAGACAGACAGACAGACAGACAGACAGACAGACATAGAGAGAGAAAGGGGGAGACAGAGAGAGAAAAAGGGAGACTCGGAGAGAAAGAAAGAAAGAGAGAGAGAGAGAGAGAAAGACCGAGAGGAGAGAGAAAGAGTGAGAGAGGGAGACACAAAGAGAGAGAGAGACAGAGACAGAGACTTACAGAGAGACAGAGACGTAGATACAGAGGTCAGACACACACACATAGACACACACAGACACACACACAGACATACACACAGACACACATACATACACACAGATAGACACACGCACAGACACACATACATACACACAAACAGACAGACATAAATGAACAGACTGAGATCAAACTAATATTAGCATCAATGACACCATGGCCTGCCGCAGTGCTTTGATGGAAAAATCCCCATGCCAAGGATATTATGGAGTTTCCCCATTCTTGCACTGGACCGACGTATCGACCTTCAGACACACTGGGCGCAATCAAGCCTTTAGTATGCGTCCATCCTTCTCCGGGTCGGTCGTCCTGTCGACATTAGTGGCTGAACGACTGTTGCCATAATGTCTTAGAATAAATCGAGGACCCAGGGAATATTGGTTATTGAAATGGCAAAGCCAGGAAAGCATTCTTGAAATATCTAATCCGGCAGATGGAAAATCTGATTACCTTATAGAGGGTTTTTTCTCTTCAGTGAGATCAATCTCCGTAAATATAGGTTGCCCCGGACAATGCTTCCCAAGACCTTCAGATTCCGTTCTGGCGCCGTCTAGCTCTGATCTGTCGTGTTCATTCATGCACACTTAATTAATTCAGCAGGGGCGCGTTGTTTGGCCTACTAGCTGACAAATAATTTCTCGCGAGCCAGCCAAGGCAAGGCGGCAGAAGTAGGGGACCCTGTGCATAGAATGGCTAGATTTAAGTCCTGTCTTTACTCCGAAGCAGCCTCAGCAAAGCACTTCCTCAGCACACAGGTCCAGTGGTGTGCATGAAAGGGATTTACGTCTAACCTACTTATTTAAGTCAAACGCCGGAAGCCATTTCCCGTTTGATTTGCATAGTACCTTAACGTCATGTCCTGGCCAATGAAAAGTAAAGCCAGTTCTTAACCTGATGTTTGTCAAGTATTGGCAAATATTGGCCAAATATTAGGTCAAAATTTGCCGAGTCTTGGGATATATTCGCTGAATATTTGGTCAAATGTTCTGGTTCTTAATTGGTCCTCGCCAAGACTTGGGAAATATGGGCCAAGACTTCGGACATTGACTCGACAGGTATTGCCAATAGCTATTGGCACAAGATATTCGTGAGATCCTCTCAGAGCACAATGGCGGAAAAAATATGTCGCTCTGTTTACATTTACAGCCTTTGCACACAAATAGTATGGGCATGGTGCCGATCGATGCCATATTGCAAAGGTCCTTTGGGAGATCTTGGCTTGGTTTGGTTTTGCAGAATATTTGCCATTCAGTAATTTGCCAAGACTTGGTGAATATTAGCCAAGATTTATTCATCAATTAAGAACAGGCGTGAGGAAATCCCGCGTAAAGCAAAAAGGCGACACACTGTCAGCTTCAGTGATGTGATTCACTGTTAAATGATCGATGCGAAAAATATCATCCATGACTACTACGTGTCACACGGCGAATTTTGAGGATGCGGTGAATAAGGGCCTTTAACATCCTGGCGACAAGGCAGGCTTAATATTGGAAACGGTTTTGGCCGCGCTAGAAAAAATAACATCGTGAGTAGCATGGGTCAAGCTGAATAGTACTCACAACGAGCACGGACATGTGACGTTGCCATGAACTGAGACGGATTGGTCCGTGCAAGTGGCGGGCGAGAGGATCACGGGAGATGTGAGAAGGGGGTGAGGAGTGAAAAATCAGAGGACACAGGGAGGTAGAGAGAGAGAGGGTGAGGAGCTATGGTGCTGGGTGCTGGAAAACATGAGCTTTCTACGGTTGAGAGTCAGGGGACGCTGTGTGTCCCACAGTGGGGACGGCTCGTGCCGAGAGTCTCGACCAGGATAGCAATTACCTGCTGTCGTGCAGAGTGAGAGAGCCGGGGGGCTAGGAGCTACGTTGTTGTGTCGAGGAAGGAGGTTTTTCCCAGTGAGTACAAATTTCTTTGTGAGACGGTTGTGAAGTTATATCCCTGTACCCTGTGTGGGCGAAGTCTTGGATATTTCTCTGTGTGAGACGGTTGTGAAGTTATATCCCGGTACCCTGCGTGGGCGAAGTCTTGGATATTTCTCTGTGTGAGACGGTTGTGAAGTTATATCCCTGTACCCTGCGTGGGCGAAGTCTTGGATATGTCTCTGTGTGAGACGGTTGTGAAGTTATATCCCTGTACCCTAGGTGGGCGAAGTCTTGGATATGTCTCTGGGTGAGAGGGTTGTGAAGTTATATCCCTGTACCCTGCGTGGGCGAAGTCTTGGATATTTCTCTGTGTGAGACGGTTGTGAAGTTAGATCCCTGTACCCTGTGTGGGCGAAGTCTTGGATATGTCTCTCTGTGGGACGGTGGTGAAGTTATATCCATGTACCCTGTGTGGGCGAAGTCTTGGATAGGTTTTTATGTTTGGGTGTGTCGGTATGACAAATGTTTTGTATTTTGTTGATTTTTTTATTGTGAGTCGGTGGCGCCACGGGTTAAAAGAATTTTTGGTCAATTTGGTCGAAGTTGTGAGTTAGAATTGTATATTGTAAATATGTACAAGACAAGTGGAATTCTGGTTTAGTTTAGTATTGTTTTGTGGGATTGGATTGTCTTGATGATCAGTGATTGGGTGCTGGTGTGGCAAGGGTCATGCTAGTGATTTGTATTTTTGGTTGTTTGTTGATTTGGATAGTGGTGGGGGATTGGATTGTCTTGACGATCAGTGATTGGGTGCTGGTGTGGCAAGGGTCATGCTAGTGATTGGTATTTTTGGGTGTTTGTTGATTTGGATAGTGGTGGTGTAGGTCATGATAGTGATGGTTAATTGTGGTGTACTCTAGCATGGTGTTAAGTTGGATATTGTTGTGATTTGAGGATTTGATTGATGGGATTGTCATGTATTGAGACTGGCTTTTGGGGAAAGTTGAGATGTTGTTGGTTGAGGTGGGTTTCTTATGTGGTTTAGATTTTGAGTGAGTGTGGTTGAGTTTAGGAGGATGTTGGGCTGTTGAAGAACTGGAATTGTTTTGGTTTTATGATATGTGTTTTTTTATGATTGAATGTGTACTTTATTGATGGGTTGTGTTAGAGTTTTGTAAAAATAAATTGAATTTGTTAATTTATTTGCGTGTTGTGTATTGTATCTGTTGATTGGATGTGATGTCCCTCTCGGAAAAAGTCCGAGTAGGAAGGGACCCGTGACAAAATGGGGGCTCGTCCGGGATCCAATCAATTGGTTTTGTAATTGTGTTTTTCTGTTGGGTGTATGGTTGAGAAGAAATTGTCGGTACCCTGGAAGAGTTGGTGTAGAGTCCGCGATGGTAGTGTTCTGATGACTGGGTTTGGTTGTGGGGATGTAGTTTGCTTGGCTTTCAGTGGTTGATGGCCGAGTCAGACCGGTCGGTACGAGCGTCAACTCTACGGCAGCGTTCTCGCTGTCTGAGTCCGTCGCCTACTCCCGGGATATCCTCGCCACTGCTGTCCCCGGTGTTGGAGATGGCGGAGAGGTCCCTGTTCGAGCCGTTGGGGACCCTTGTTGAATCTTATCCATCAACACCTGTCACTACAGGACCCGTAACTACGACTACGTCCACGACCACCATCGCCTTCTCACCTCAGCTGAGGGAAGAGGCGGTGTTGGCGTTCGGCAGCGTCTCCTCGCCCATGATGTCCAGTGCGTATACCGGAAGGGGTAGGGGTGGTCTGCTTCCTTTTCGCCTGGCTTCACCGCTACTGACGTCGTACAAGTCCCCTCCACAACAGGTCTCAGCCAACGTTGGAGCGAAGCGAGAGCCTCCCGGCATTGGTGATAGTCCTCCAGTGCAGGGGGAGTCCATAGCATCAGTTTTGGCAATGATGCAGCAGATGCAACGAGAGACACTGGAGCTTAGGAGGGAGGCTGAGATGAGAGACGCTCGGCACCTGGAGGACATGGCGAGTATCCTGCAGGCGGCTGTAGGGCGAGGTCCGCCCCGCTCTCAAGCGGAGACCACTGTCGACAATCAAGTGGACGTGGATAGGAGGGACAATTATCGACTCCATTTAGAGAAGTTTCAAGATGAAGAGGACATTGACCGATACTTACTACACTTCGAGAGAAACGTAGAAGCACATGGTTGGAGGAGGTCTGAATGGGGTCGGCGTCTGTCTCCACTTTTGCAGGGAAAGGCGAAGGAGGCGTGGCTCCGCATGGACAACCCTGAGAGTCTTGAATATGAGAAAATCAAGAAAGTTCTTCAAGAGGCCTTCCACAAGTCCGCCGACCAGTACCAGAAGACATTCCGGTCTATTAAGAGGGAAGGCGATGAAAATTTTAAAGAGTTCTTCATTCGTCTGAGAACTGCTTTCATCAGCTGGCTTTCTCATGAGGAGGTAGACTTAGGAGACGCAGAGGGCATCCTCGACCTCTTCCTCAAAGAACAGCTGTTGAGGGGCTTCTCATCAGAGCTCCTGCAACATGTCCTTGAAAAGGGAAAAGCGACAGCTAAGGAAAGTGCGACTCACGCGTTTAATCACTTGGAAGCTCGTCGCATGGCCCGGTCGGCAACGTCGGTCTTCTCGCGACTCAACTCAGGAGACAGGACAGCTACGCAGCCTGAGGGAGAAAAGGACAGTTCTGATCCGAGGTCGAGTATCCGGAATGTGAAAAAGGGGACACTCAAGTACGATGAGCAATACGCTGGTTCCGCGAGGGTGACGAATGCAAAATGGTTCAGGGGAAGATGCTTTGTGTGCAAGGAAATCGGGCACAGGGCTCGAAATTGTCCAAGAAGCGCACTCAAGGCCATACGGTCGTGGAGGGATGTCGTGTCGCCAGTATCACCGTCGGAGAACGTTGCCTCTCTCTCTCCCAGACCAGCCAGCAGTTTGAGAAGTCCAGCAGGGAGAACGCCAAAGAAGTGGACCGGTTGAAGCTGGATTTGTGCAAACTCAACAAATCTAAGGACGAGCTGTCACAACAGAATGCAGAACTCACTGCCAAGTTGAAATCAAAAGTGACGGACAACTCGAGGCTGAAGCTACAGCAGCACGAGGCGGAGGCTGCAGTGATGGAGCTGCAGGCCAGACTGGAGACACTGGCGGGGGAGAAGTCCAGGGCCACAACAGAAACAGTGGCAGTGCCACCAGAGACGGCACAGGAGCTGGAGGCGGCCATGTCTGAGCTGAGGGACCTGCAGAGCCGACACGAGGCCCAGATCCGCGACAATGCCCAGCTCAGCAGGTTCCTGGAGGAGAAGGAGGAGCAGATCATGGATTTGGAGAGGAGGGTTGCGGAGCTTGGGGAGGAGGCGGGAGACCGCAGCTCACTGCTGGAGAGCATCCAGAGCGACAAGACGGCGCTCAGCCGCGCCCTGGCCCAGAACAAGGAACTCAAGGTCCAGCTGGCAGAGCTGCAGAACGGCTTTGTCAAGATGAGCAACGACAACATGGAGCTGACCACCAGACTGCAGTCAGACCAGCACTCGTGCCAAGAGCTGGCAGGCAAGCTGGCTGTGCAGGAAGATGAACTCACCCAGCTCCACGCCCAGCTGGTGGACAAGGACAGGAGTGTTGAGCAGCTACAACGAACGCTGGCGTCGCTGCAGCGTGAGGAGTTCCAGCCGGACCAGATCCAGGACCGGCTCCGCCACTATGAGGCCCAGGCCCAGCTCGTGGAGACGCTGCAGAATGAGCTGCACTCTGCACAGGACATGATGGATGCACTGACGACGCAGAACAAGGAGTTGCGCAACATGCTGATCAAGGTCACCGCTGTCTCGGAGAACTCAGAGTCGACCGACGCAGAGAGAGAAACCAGCAGAGATGAAGTGATTGAATCGCTGTCAACCAGGATACATCATCTGGAGACGGACCAGCGCCAACTCTCGGATAACCTTGGCATCAAGGTCGCTGACCTCCAGGAGGAGGTCATCAGAAAATCTGCCAGCAACGAGTACCTGGACAGCGACAAGATCAGCAGAGCGGAGTTTGAGAAGCTGAGGTCTGCCATGGAGATGATTCAGGAGAAGTACATGAGTGTGATGCGGGACAAGGCAGAGCAGCTGGAGCATCTTGTCCTGCAGCTCCAGGGAGAAACAGACACTATCGGCGAGTACATCTCACTGTACCACCACCAAAGGGCCTTACTGCAGCAGCGGGAGTTGCAGAAAAACGACTACATTGTGCAGTTGGCCAAGAGACTGGAGGAGATAGAGGAGCTGAGTGGGAGGCTGAAGGCATCCAGACAGAGAGGGGCAGACCTGGAGAAAAACTTCTCTACGATCGAGCGAGAATGTCTAGCCATTGTCTGGGCAATCGGCAAGTTTGCACCGTACCGGTGGGGACGCCATTTCATCATCGAGTGTGACCATCAACCCCTGCAGTTCAGGCAAACCATGAAAAGCACTAACCGAAGGGTCATGAGGTGGGCCCTATCGCTACAACAGTACTCATTCTCCGTGCGAGCGATCCCGGGCGCCGAGAATGTGGGAGCGGACTTCCTGAGTCGCCTAGGGGAGTGAAGGGGAGGAAAAGTCGTCCGTGTGTATTTTTTTGTGGGTTCTATCGGATGATAGAACTTGAGGGGGGGGGGGGGGGGGAGTTTGTCACACGGCGAATTTTGAGGATGCGGTGAATAAGGGCCTTTAACATCCTGGCGACAAGGCAGGCTTAATATTGGAAACGGTTTTGGCCGCGCTAGAAAAAATAACATCGTGAGTAGCATGGGTCAAGCTGAATAGTACTCACAACGAGCACGGACATGTGACGTTGCCATGAACTGAGACGGATTGGTCCGTGCAAGTGGCGGGCGAGAGGATCACGGGAGATGTGAGAAGGGGGTGAGGAGTGAAAAATCAGAGGACACAGGGAGGTAGAGAGAGAGAGGGTGAGGAGCTATGGTGCTGGGTGCTGGAAAACATGAGCTTTCTACGGTTGAGAGTCAGGGGACGCTGTGTGTCCCACAGTGGGGACGGCTCGTGCCGAGAGTCTCGACCAGGATAGCGATTACCTGCTGTCGTGCAGAGTGAGAGAGCCGGAGGGCTAGGAGCTACGTTGTTGTGTCGAGGAAGGAGGTTTTTCCCAGTGAGTACAAATTTCTTTGTGAGACGGTTGTGAAGTTATATCCCTGTACCCTGTGTGGGCGAAGTCTTGGATATTTCTCTGTGTGAGACGGTTGTGAAGTTATATCCCGGTACCCTGCGTGGGCGAAGTCTTGGATATTTCTCTGTGTGAGACGGTTGTGAAGTTATATCCCTGTACCCTGCGTGGGCGAAGTCTTGGATATGTCTCTGTGTGAGACGGTTGTGAAGTTATATCCCTGTACCCTAGGTGGGCGAAGTCTTGGATATGTCTCTGGGTGAGAGGGTTGTGAAGTTATATCCCTGTACCCTGCGTGGGCGAAGTCTTGGATATTTCTCTGTGTGAGACGGTTGTGAAGTTAGATCCCTGTACCCTGTGTGGGCGAAGTCTTGGATATGTCTCTCTGTGGGACGGTGGTGAAGTTATATCCATGTACCCTGTGTGGGCGAAGTCTTGGATAGGTTTTTGTGTTTGGGTGTGTCGGTATGACAAATGTTTTGTATTTTGTTGATTTTTTTATTGTGAGTCGGTGGCGCCACGGGTTAAAAGAATTTTTGGTCAATTTGGTCGAAGTTGTGAGTTAGAATTGTATATTGTAAATATGTACAAGACAAGTGGAATTCTGGTTTAGTTTAGTATTGTTTTGTGGGATTGGATTGTCTTGATGATCAGTGATTGGGTGCTGGTGTGGCAAGGGTCATGCTAGTGATTTGTATTTTTGGTTGTTTGTTGATTTGGATAGTGGTGGGAGATTGGACTGTCTTGATGATCAGTGATTGGGTGCTGGTGTGGCAAGGGTCATGCTAGTGATTTGTATTTTTGGTTGTTTGTTGATTTGGATAGTGGTGGGGGATTGGAATGTCTTGACGATCAGTGATTGGGTGCTGGTGTGGCAAGGGTCATGCTAGTGATTGGTATTTTTGGGTGTTTGTTGATTTGGATAGTGGTGGTGTAGGTCATGATAGTGATGGTTGTGCGTCTGGAGATAGACTTGAGGACCACATGCTCGCACATCACTCAAGCTCCTTAATAAGACCGACAATCACAGCAGAAGACTCGGTCATTACACACACGTTTACTAAGCCGGTCGCCCGCTCGCAAAGCCCGCCAAAGGCAACAAAATGGAATCGTTTCGTTTCTTGGGGAGTAATTGCTGCAATTGTCCCTTCAACGTCCTATTGGTCAATTCTTGCAATTAAACGGTCTCCAAAGCCCAACGCTGCTGGCTCGCAATCTCGACACCGACTCCCGTTTTCCCCATCAACAATCGTGATAAGTCCGTTCGCCAACGAAACGATCGCGTCTGATTGCTTGTTGGGGGCGCACTTCGGAGGTCGCTTCATGTGGCAGTGTCACTTTTGACGTGAAATTTACCAAATAGAACAAAATGTATTCAATAAAGTAAAGCGCCGCAGACAAACCTTACACAGGTCAAACCATATATGAGCGACTGCAGTTGGGGCCAGTGTATACAAGCTGTACGTTTACAGTTATAGGGGCAACGCAAATCACTTGAACACAGATATAATCTACTAGTTTTCTGCACATCTTTTACGATTCATCTAGAAATATAGAACAGTATGCTCAAGAGCTTGCTGTCGTTGCATACTGTGGCAGACCCCTGTGTAAAATTCATAAACTTATCACATGCAGAAGCATGTTATGCAGACATGTAATCTGTCCAATGAAGAAGTGGTGTAATCGCTTGGAGTGCACCATGTCTGCAGTCGTGAGCTTTGCGTTTCTCATACGGAACCTGCCGCCCCATTCTCACCACCCCCATCCACCGTCCCCTCACCACAGCCTCACCTTCACCATTCCAATCTGGATTTTATGGCCATAGTACTTCCATAGAGCTTTCCCCGTGGGTAAGGGATACGGGTATTTCAATCGCGTCTCCCTATGTGATTTGTCAGAGCAATTGACCTAGAAAATCGATATTTGACTTGCTCTTGCTCTAAACATATCGAGCGATTTTCGTTATTAATGGTCTTACACGAGCGTACAAAGGCTGATAGGCTGTAAATCTTCGGAAAAGTTTCCAGAGAAGGGCCACACTAGTGGGTTCGTTCGAGGAGAGTAGTTTGTGAAAGAGACAGTCAAGCTGGCGGGCTACACACGCTAGTGAGCCATAGCATCTGATTGGCAAGCAACCTGGGTTGGTTAATCCTCAGTGAATTTGCAGTATTTCACACACGCAATAACAAAAGAATACGGATTTTATTTAACCTCGTAAAAACGTAGCCGCTCAAATGCTTTGGCCTGCCAGCTTGTGTGGCTCGCCAGCTTGTGTGGCTCGCCAGCATGTGTGGCCCGCCAG
>JAWQFJ010026686.1:40000-45995 GCA_034096865.1 Theodoxus fluviatilis | reverse complement strand
ATCCATCCACCCATCCTACATGAGGAGAAAAGAAGAGTTTCTCGACAAGATCCACTGTTTGCATCGGAACTCCACGCAAAGATTTGACACTGGGTCAATTAAACAGGAGAATCTGAAAATTCTGAACAGGAACTTCGCTCTCTTGAGGATTGGACTCAGTGATTCACAAGATAAAAATCGGGGAACCTAAAGACACGAGCGTTTTGTAGCTTCCTTGATCAGCAGTGTCTCGAGACATTTATGCCAACAAACACACAAATACTTTTATAAGAAAATAACTCTTACATGCATTTTTTCATCTTTTCTTCAGGTGTGGCATGACTGCCACATGCAGAATTCCATACGGTGCACCAGAAAAGATTGCAAACCTCGTACAATTGACGAGATTCAAAGCTTTCAGTATTAGATGGAGGTCATCAGGTGGCCATCCTGACGATAATGAGAAAACCAGGTTTATTTACAGACATTGTTTATGATAAGAGCACAGCATGAAGAGGTGCAGTAGAATCTTTCACCCTCAGAATATGGCATTGACGTCATTGGAAGAATGCAGCTTTTTCAAGGAATCACTTCAAATATTTTTTTGATAAATGTAACAAACCTCGTTTCTTTATGAAACGAAACACAAGTACAGAGTTCCGTTGTTTTTGTCACTCTCCTGAACTCAAGAAAAAAAGGAATATCAAACATTTCACTCCTAACTCATGTACTTGATCAGTTCATTCAAAAAACATTTTTACCACAAACAAACCATATGACAAAATTCCAGTAGAAATCAGTACCGAAAGATTTTCTATTTACAGGTGTCAATATCGATCACTATCGGTGAAATTCACCTTCAATGTATTTCACCATCGACGAAATTCACCATTGAATAAATGCACTGAATTATAATCCTAATGCAACTCACTCGGTTTTCTCTGGCCAGGCACGACCATACACATACCCAGTTCTGGCTCACACACACACACATGGGCATGCATGGCCTGTTTTCCCTACCCCGTCACACACGCACATGCATGCACACAAATACAAACACACACATGCACACACACACATGCACTATCTCTCTCCCTCTATCTCTCTCTCTATCTCTCTCTCTCTCTCACACACACACACACACACACACACACACACGCACGCACATACACACACAAATATACACAAACAACTATTCACACACAAACACACACACATACACACACACATACACTACCACACACACATACATACACACACACACACACAAACAAACACACACACACACATATACACACATACACTAACACACGCACGCACACACATACACACACACATACACAAACATATACACACATATATACACACACATACACAAAAAACACACACACACACACACAAACCCACCCACACACACGTACACACACATACACACAAACACACACACACACACACACACACACACACACACACACACACACACACACACACACACCACAACACTAAAATGCACGTGCAGTCCTCACTCACAACAGCCTCAAAGCCCGTACTCTAAAGTGGTGTTCGCCTCCCGGCAGCGGGAAGCCCGACACTCCAAATATAATCAGTACCAATATACTATCGTCATCACCAATATTTTATCATCTTTATCAACTGTCATCAGATATTGACATCATCAACCGTCATCACCTATCACTATCGACATCATCAACCATCATCACCTATCACTGTCGACCTCATCAACCATCATCACCTATCACTGTCGACCTCATCAACTATCATCACCTATCATGTTCAAACTCATTGACGATAACCACATGTCACTATCAACATCATCTATCCCTATCAACATTATTAACTATCATCACCTATCACTGTCGACCTCATCAACCATCATCACCTATCAATGTCAACCTCATCAACCATCATCATTTATAACGCTCAACCTCATCGACGATAATGACCTGTTACTATCAATCTCATCAAACACCATCACCTCTCACTGCCAACCTCATCAAGCATCACCACCTATCACTGCCAAACTCAACAATCATCATCACCTATCACTGCCAACCTCATCAAGCATCATCACCTATCACTGCCAAACTCAACAATCATCATCACCTATCACTGCCAACCTCACCAATTATCATCATCTATCACTGACAACCTCATTGTGACAAAACCACGCTTCCTCACTCTGCTGCTGTGTCATTGTTTATGCACCGGGCGGGTTTAGCGACCTGATAAACCGTATTGTAGTGTGGGGAAAATCTGCCAAACCGGTGTAGGTGTGGAAATGTACCCTGTTTAGTTATGGAATTGAGAGAGGCGAGAAGTGAATAAATCCTGACTCTTGCCTGATGGATAATGACACGTTTTGTTTGGGAATTAATCATTCCTTGATTGATGATGTTAGTTTAGCCAATCCCCATGGAATCAGAGAAACTGTCTAATAAGGTTGTTTGCCTAGAGGAAGCAATCAGGAGTGACTACAGAAGACATGTGACTCCAGGTGATATATATATATATATATATATATATATATATATATATGACTGAACGGTGATTGGCTAATTGAGTGAAATCGTGACACGAGATCTCTCATCTGTGTTGCGATTGGATGAGAGGCTCCTAGAAGTTTTGCTGGCATATTAAATGCCCATGCGCCTCTGGTTGCTTGTGCTTGAACCATTATTTTTATCCAACAGACACACGTAGGTACAGTGCCCTGTTCAAAAAACTTTTTGAGGCATCCGCCGTATGAAGAGAAAAGTTGGACACGCTGAAATACTGTTCACCCATTGTCGCTGGAGGAGAAAGGTGAAGCCAAGAAGCTTGTAGCCTGTCCCGCGCACGTGCCACCTGTTCCAAGTACACGCCCGAAATAGCAAGAGCGAGAAACTTATGTTGTCTGCTGCCCGGTTCTCGCTCAGCCTGCCCGACCAAGTCGCCTGTCCGCTCTTCTCCTGAGTCTGCAATAGGAGGTACTTGAAGTCTACCCAAGTCGCCTGTACATTCGTCTCCTGAGTCTGCAATAGGAGGCACTTGAAGTTTACCCAAGTCACATGCCCACTCGTCTCCTGAGTCTGCAACGGGAGGCACTTGAAGTTTACCCAAGTCACCTCGTTCTGGGGAGGAATTATTTTCACCTGTACCCTCAGGCGAAGAGAGAGCCTGATTTTTGCCAGACAAGTCTACTGGGGTGGTAGTTCCACTCCACTTCCAAAGTTTTTGTCAAGGCCTGAATAAGTGTGTGTGGGTGCCTCGGTGCACCAGATATCCAATTCCCCCCCCCCCCCCCCCCCTCCCGTTTTCCAAGCCTCACCCCCTCGCCGCATGCGTGCCACGCGCACGACTAGCGTGCTCCACGCCCTGGAGTTTTGTCTCTGCAGTTAGGTATCCACACTGGTTTGGCAGATCATTAGTCATATTGTTTGGGATTGGGAATTTAGATTATTTATTGCATAATTACTATTATTAGTAATTAGTTATAGCGTTCGTCGCTCATCATCTATTTTTGATTGTAAGGAAATTAAAGCATTTGATTTATGATTATGTGGTCCCATCTCTCATTTCAAACTTGTTCTATTCTCTGTTTGAGTGAGAGAGTGGAGTGTGCGAGTAGGTATGTGGAAGCACCCCTAGACATAAATGATCCAGAATTATTAAATAAATAATTTGAACCTAACTCCTAACACTCATCAATTACCATCACCTATCTTCCATGGTAAAATCAACGATGCGCCTGGGCACGGACGTTTGACTCAATTGGACGACGGAACCATTCAAAATATTAGGAATTGTACTAACAGATAACTTGGATGGAATAGTAGACATGCATTATCAACATGTAACTAGAAGGAAAAAAAATTGGTTCGTATATAGAGAAGGAGAAACCTCACGCTGCTAGGCAAAGTAACATTAGAGAAGTCGCTCACAGTTTGAAAATTGACATATTTCTTAATGAACATTCCAAGACCACCTGACTCTACAATTAAGGAACTCCAGAAAGAATGTTATGCATTTAAATGAGGGGGGGGGACAAGATAGATAAGTTAAAGCGAACTGTCATTACCCAACCATATGGTGAAGGAGGTTTGCAGATGACTGATCTTCATGCATATGACAGGGCGCTAATACTAACATGAATCAACAGATTTGCCCAAGCATCTGAAATGGGTATTCCTCTCGGAAAAGTAATTGATATTAACACTTTAATCGAAACTGGGGGATGTATAAGTCAGACAGCAATAAAGAGTATGAGAAGCTGTTTGTGGAAGCAGGTTTTGGAAATCTGGAACGAATTTGTAAGCGAGCTCTATCCTGTGACCTTTACATCAGCCATTGACGAACAACTCGCAATATAAATATAAAACTTACTTTTACAAAAACATAGTTTTACGTAGAAATTAGAAGTATGAAAGATATTGTTCATCCGAACGGGGGATTTATATCATTCAAAGAGTTAAAATGTCACTTTAGCCTACAAGGAAACTTTTTGGAATACGCAAAACTATTAAGTATAATCCCCGCTCACTGGAAGAGAAGTTTCGAAAGAGCTACTGCAAGTAGTATTGCTTGTGAGGTGGAACTACAGATACGATCCTTTTTGCTAAAAAATGAAACAAAACTTGCGATAATGTATTATCATTCTCATTGAAAATAGCCAAAAACCTTCGCAAGCATTTAGGGAAAAATATTGGGAGTATCAGAATTGCCATGGAGGTGGTATTATATGTTTCTATTTGTATCAACAAGAGAACTGAAACTTAGAAACTTTCAGTATAAAATTTTGCACATAATACGAAACTTTGGAGCATCTCATTGTTCACTGTACCATTAGTGAAACCTTTCGGAAAGAAATTATTTGTTTCCTTCGTCGCAAGACAAAGATTCTATTACATTTGAATAAGCAAGATATTTTGTTTGGCTCGCCAGACTATGATTCATGTACAAACAATATATTTCTGCTAGGAAGGAAACATATATATTGCAAAAAAGGTCCATGAATGAATTGACTTTATTTGAAGACTTTAATACATTAATATTTAATGTGTTAAATTTAGAAGAGTGTCAACTAGCATGGCAGGTAATTTTGAGAAATTTAAGTTGGAATTCTTTTCTAAAGGAATGAGGGCCGTTGCGATTGAATGTACACTTTTGTTACAGTTACTATGATCCAACCTTGATGGTTGTATCCTTTAAAAAAGAAAAATTAAAAAAAATATTGACAAAAAATTGCCATCACCTATCACTGTTAACCTCACCAACATACATAAACTATCACTGTCAACATCATCAATCATCATCACATATCACTGTCAACCTCATCAAACACCATCAGCTATCGCTGTTAACCTCATCAACATACATCAACTATCACTGTCAACCTCATCAATCACCATCACCTATCACTGTCAACCTCATCCAACACCATCAGCTATCGCTGTTAACCTCATCGATCGTCATCACCTATCATGTCAACATCATCAAACAATATCACATATCACTGTCAACCCCATCAATCATCATCGCATATCACTGTCAACCTCATCAAACACCATCATCATCACCTATTGCTGATAACTTCATCAATCATCATCACCTATCACTGTCAACCTCATCAACCACCATCACCTATCACTGTCAACCTTGTCAAACACCATCACCTATCACATATCAACATCATCAACCATCGTCACCTATCGACATCATCAACCATCGTCACCTATCGACATCATCAACCATCGTCACCTATCACTATCAAATTCATTGTGGTGGGGCTCGGATTAGCCAAGCGTCTCTGGTGGCAAGATATGATGGCGGAATGCATGTCTAGTTGAAGCCTTTATTCCATTACCAGATATGTGATGTTTCTCATCTTAAAGACGACGACACTCTCAACTTCTAAGTATCCAGTTATATCCTCTCAGACCGGAATACACTAGGTTCCCGGGAGGAGCCAAACCTAGTTGTAACAAAATAGGAGAAGCAGGAGGAGGAGGAGCAGAGG
>JAWQFJ010026686.1:17500-37500 GCA_034096865.1 Theodoxus fluviatilis | reverse complement strand
CTTCTCTCCCTCTGTCTTTCTCTCACTCTCTCTCTCTCTCTCTTTCTCTATCTCGCTCTCTCGCTCTCTCTCTCTCTACCTATCTCTCTCTTTCTCTTTCTCTCTCTCTACCTATCTCTCTCTCTTTCTATCTCTCTCTCTCTCTCTCTCTTGTCTTTTTGTCGCCTCCTCGTGTGTAGACAGTGACAGAACAAGAGCATGTGTGTCTTTGTTTACTTGGATGTGACTGTTTGAACCCTTTTGACTTTGATTGCTCCGTTTTGGGAAGTTTTCTCTGTTTAACCGCTGTCACGTACTGGGGTTTTGTTTTTATGTGCCAAATAAACTGCAAACTGATGAACAGATGTAAATGTATTTACTCCTTTTTAGAATGTAGCGTGTTCTTTCTCTGTTTACTATAAATTCTATTTTACACACTCACATCATTCAGCTACAATCAGACAGGCACAAAGATGACACACCAATTTGATTTTCTTTGCCCTTGTCCCTTTAATAATTGCACACACACACACAAAAATCCAATCAAGCAATATTAAAAATGAAGTCTGTCACAGTCTACTAATTTCCAGACTTCGAGTCTCTAATAAATAAATGAGCGGTCATCAATCCATCCTGTGACTGCTCATCAGTCTCCACTCCAGTCTCCCAGTTTCATTTTTCAGTCATTGTTTAAACAACATATTACTTCCGACCTTAGTCCATGTCGTTCTTCAGTGGGTTTGCTATCGTCCCGATAGGTCCAGCACTTTTACCGACTTCAGTGGGTTTTCTGTCGTCCGCATCTCTGCCGGCGCATTCCGCGGTGACGGTTCGACGAGGAGGTCACTTAAGTCCCTGGCGACAGGTCCTGCACTGGTACCACTCTTCAGCGTTGCGACGCGTCCGCCACAGTGATGCATGAAGATGGGAGTGTCTTTAATTCAGGCTATATCTCCAGCCTGGCAGCTGCACAAAAAGTTTCACATCATAAGACACTTATAATCACATCCATTCTTCCTTCTCTTTCCTCTCTGAATCCTCATTGTTTGATAGCCACTCATTCTTAGTGATACTATTCACACCTTTTTCTTATAAATTCTAAATTCACTTTCACTCAACAATTTTCACATTCATTCCCCTATTATGTCTATGCTATGACAATATGCATTCAGCCCCAAATACTGAACAGCTAGAAAACACAGCATAGATCTCATTTCATGATAACGGTTGACATGAGCCGTTGAATCACTGATTTGCAAAACATCGTCTGTCTTTCAATACCATCAGTTTTATAAATTGCTATAATATTATGAACACATCAATCATTGCTCAACAATAGAAAGAACAAAATATGCACAATACCTGTACAATACAGCTTTACTGATGAAGGCACGATGCAGCACTTCATCTCACGAGGTGTATTTCACCAAAGCACATAAGACACTAATCTCCAATGCAAATACAAATTTAATTACGTAGGCTAAATCAGCCTGACGTCACTTGACGTACCAATGCAAACAAACAGCACGTGGTTTGTAAAATCAAACCAGGTCACTCCAAGCATTAAACCAATGTACAAATTATTTCAACAACAACCATTTTTATTCAACAAAATAATTAACTCTCCACTTGTCACAACCGCTCAAGTAAGGGTGTAGATGGTGATTGCTACCGTCGACGCGTTGGCGCGTTCGACGTTAGCAAAAGACAACGCTGTGTAGTGGAACGCTATGCGCCGTACAACCTTGAGTCGAGGTGGGGTGTTTTCACCGACTTCTCTGCCCGCATGATGATTTGCATGGTCTTTTTTGTGATTTGTAGGGATACGGGGGAGTTGGAGAGTTGATTTTCACCTCTTCGTCTGTCAAGGGACTTGTTGCCGGAATGACGGGTGAACAACGACGGCACCCACTCACTTGTGTCCCATATCTGGGCAAGCCTTCAGGGCCCAGATTTGCGTCATCAGTCACCTCAGGACCCATAGCCACCCGTCTTCCATCTGACTCTTGAAGCCATGGTCATCTTTGACTACGAAGGATGAACAACAACAGCTTTATTTTTTCCGACTATGGTGTGGACTACCGATTGCTACTCTAAACGATGTTTTACGATCCTAAATTATAAATAAATTTAAAAAAATTAGATAGACAGAAAGACAGACAGACAGACAGAGAGACACGCAGACAGACAGACAGACAGACAGACAGACAGACAGACAGACAGACAGACAGACAGACAGACAGACAGGCAGACAGACAGACAGACAGACAGACAGACAGACAGACAGACAGACAGACAGACAGACAGACAGACAGACAGACAGACAGACAGACAGACAGACAGACAGACAGACACACAGACAGTCAGACGGACGGACGGACGGACGGACGGACGCGGACGGACGGACGGACGGGCAGACAGATACATAGTTGGATGGATGGATGGTTGGATGGATGGATGGATGGACGGACGGACGGACGGACGGAAGGACGGATGGATGGATGGATCGATGGACGAACGGATGGATGGATTGATGGATGGATGGACGGATGGATGGAGTGTTGGTTGGATGGATGGATAGATAAATGAACGAACAAACGAACGAACGATTAAATGAATGGAAAAAAAATCAAACAATATTTTTCATGACCCTTCTGTTTAAAGTTTGTTTCAGAATTATATTCTAATATGAAGTGTGCTTTTGGTACAGATGGAACAAGAACAGACAATGAAACAATAGCACAAAAGTGATGAGTCCATGCAGACTACATTCCGAGAAGCGATATCGGCCCGTAGCGACGAAGTGGACGATGGGTCTGGAGCGAATGTGAGGAACAAGTACCAGCCTCCTATGCGTGCAAACGGAGAGCAACTCACCTGCTGTGACAAACCACTGTTCAAAGTGATACTCACTAGCAGTGCATTCGTACGAAAGCATAGGTAAGCACCTGTGCAGTATATGGGATCCATATTTACTCCGGTCGGCGCATGCACTGAATTTATCGGTTTGCCTGTTCGTCCGTCCGTCCGTCCATCCGTCCGTTCGTTCGTCCGTCCTTCTATCTGCCCGTCCGCCGTGTTTATGTGTGTGTGTGTGTGTGTGTGTGTGTGTGTGTGTTTGTGTGTGCATGTGTGGGTGTGTATGTGTGTGTGTGTGTGTGTGTGTGGGGGGGGTGATTGAGGGAGTGTTTCCCTGTGTATGCGTAAGTAGCTACGTTTATGGATGGATGTATGTGTCATTAGGAAAGGGCAGTGGTAGAAGAGGATAAACTGAAAGAGATGTTCAAGGGGAATATTTTCTTTAACCTTTTTGGGTGTGTTAGTGCCAGCCTTCACTTCCTGCAGGATCCATCCTGTACTCAGCAACAGCAGCAACGTCATCAACACCACCATTTTCATCCTGGACTTCAAACTCCCATACCAAGGACTGTTAGCTATAACTGATGGAACCATTAACTCTACCTGGAGATTGTAGTATAAATGTTACTGTAATTGTCACCAGCCATTTAAGTTTTTTGCTTTCTCAAGCTTTACAAAACATATATGTACTCAGGATATTCCATGTACATGATTTTTCTAAAAAATTTCTTCAGACTCCAAACTGTGTAAGGTTTAATCATTTACAGATGAATCTTTGAGTTTAACGCTGTGTTGTAAAGCTGTAATGTAGTAGAAAGTCATGGTGTCCTTCAGCTCATACGATAGTCCTTTCTACAAGTCCGATGCTTGTTACGTGACGTAGTCAGGATGGACCTCGTTTGTTGTGTCGAATGACGTCACTTGGAGCAGCTTCATGACGGTCAGTTTGGTTCTGGATGATTTTAGAAAGCCTCCAAAACGTATATAGGGCGCGAGTGCGGGTGTGTGAAGGAGAGCGCATGACAGAAAGAGGTAAGAGTGTAAGATGGTAGGTAAGTAGGAAAATTCTGATACGGGATTGTGCCCTAGATTGAAGTGTTGTCCTGAGAGTGTACACGTGAGATACAACGTTCCAAGGAGAACGCGACGAGAGACAAGTGAAATAGCAACGGATGACACATGTAGGAAGCAGAAAATAGCGATTGTGTCCTAATGGGATCGAGCCCAAAAGTGGATTGCATTTATGATAATGCTGATGATGTGAGTTTGTCGCTGTGAATAGACCAGTGCCTGAAGAAAGTTTGTCTAAAAAGACAACGGGACTTAAATACTTTGACATTCCGTCGCAAGCTAGGAGAACTTCGTATCGACAGGATTTTGCAAAGGAGACAAGTCGCAGCACTTGCATCTCACACTGCCAAATAATGACGAAAAACATTACTTTCTCTGCAAAACGTTCTCCCTTTCCATCCCAGCCTGACTTACTCCTAAACACCTCACCACGCAACATTAGTCACGTCGCCTTCACGCCACTACAGAACACAGCACCAGAAGCTGACATCGGTCTCCCTTTAAAACAGAATAGAATTCCAAGTTCACAGTGAGAACCTAACATTCAGTCGCCCTCGTCTGTGTGTCCGTCCATTCGTTTGTCCGTCCATCAGTCCGTCCGTCCGTCCGTGTGTGTCTGTCTGTTTGTCTGTCCGACCGTCCTTCTGTCTTTCTCTCTCTCTCGTTTGGTCTGTCTGTTTGTCTGTCTGCCTGCCTGCCTGCCTGCTTGCCTGCCTGTCTTTATGCCTGATTGCTTGCCTGCCTGCCTGCCTGTCTCTCTGTCTGCCTGCCTGCCTGTCTATCTGCCTGCCTGCCTGTCTCTCTTTCTATCTGTCTGTCTGTCTGCCTGCCTGTCTGCCTCCCTGCCTGTCTGCCTGCCTGCCTGCCTGTCTCTCTGTTTGTCTGTTTCTCCCTCTCTCTCTCTCTGTCTCTCTCTGTATCTCTCTCTCTCTCTCTCTCTCTCAAACAAAACGACCTTCTCAAAACAACTGAAAAGTAGAATGATTGAATGTTCAAAAAGGACTGTAGAATTCAGCTACAGTCAAGTGTCAGATATTCCTTTTATAGACTACTTGTGGATCACTTCGTAGAGCCATATCTGTATGCAGTAGATAAAAAAGTATGTAGAGATGCTCTGATACGTTTCAGAATGGGAATAAGTGATTTGTACGTGCATAGGTATAGATTCAGTACAATTCCTTACATAAATAGTTGTCCATTATGCATGGAATATGAAAAAGATGAAATTCATTTTTTATTTCACTGTCCCGCTACTTATGACTTACGCACGAAACACATACTACCAAGTATACAGCATGATGCTGAAGAACCCGTGGCAGACATTTTCTCAACTAACGATGTTCGTGTCTTAAGAAATATTGCGATATATTTGTATAAGACGTTTCGGAGACGATCAGAAGCAATGTCATTGTTATACAGCTATATAGGCATTTTTGAAAAGTATAAAGTACTGATGATTGATAATATGGATTGCAAGCTACACTTCTCACCGTTGTCCAATAGTAGCCTGGGAAGTGGTAAGATTGTTTCCAACTTTGTGCTATTACTGTCATTTGTAGTGGGCCGGAGACTCCCACAAAAAACCAGTTGTTCGTTCGTTCGTTCTCTCTCTCTCTCTCTCTCTCTCTCTTCTCTCTCTCTCTCTCTCTCTCTCGCTGTCTCTCTCTCTCTCTCTCTCGCTCGCTCGCTTTCTCTCTCTCTCTCTCTCTCTCTCTCTCTCTCGCTGTCTCTCTCTCTCTCTCTCTCTCTCTCTCTCTCTCTCTCTCTCTCTCTCTCTCTCTCTCTCTCTCTCTCTCTTGTCTTTGTGTCGCTTAATCGCGTGTAGACAGTGACAGAACAAGAGCTTGTGAGTCTTTGTTTACTTGGATGTGACTGCTTGAACCCTTTTGACTTTGATTGCTCCGTTTTGAGAAGTTTTCTCTGGTTAACCGCTGAAGTATGGGCGTAGATGGCGGCCTGCACGACACTCGACTACGCAGAGTGACTGAACAGAAACTCATCAGACTGTTCAACACGCACCATGGAGGACTCAATAGAGATCTCGGGATCATGGCGCACTACAAGTGAACTTTTCACGACCTGCACGTGCGCCACATGAGGTTTCTGAGTCTTGTGGGGTGAACGCCTGCCCACCATTCCCTATTTAGGCCGTCACCCGCCAGCCTCTCCCTCACTTGGCCTGAAGAAGCAAGTTTTTCCGAAAGCTTGCCACGACGCCAAAAGAGGACACCACTGCGTGTACCTGCCAGCAGGGACGGAGCCTTGCCACTGCCACAGAGTCAGAGCTGCCACGTCTATGTGACTCGTCGCTCTACATCCTGGGGCGGGAGGCTGTACCCCCATCAGTATACTTCTACCTATAAACGGCCCTTTTCATGGCCATATTGGCACAAGAGAGAATACTTTGTCGGTTGCTGTCCACGCTTTTTTGTTTTCAGTCAGTATTTCAACCGACCCCGGCACCTCATTTTTTACCAGGAATCTTTAGGGTTTACTCCCGTTGAGCTCGTGTTTGGGCACGAGGAGAGAGGCCCATTGAAAGTGTTGAAACAGAAATGGTTGGTAAGTAATGAAAAGATGGATGTGTTGTCGTTAGTGAGTGATCTGAAAGAGAGAATGCTGAGAGCGGTTGAATGTGCAAATACCCATCTGGGTAAAGCAAAACGACGGATGAAAGAGTGGTATGACAGGAAAGCGCGAGAAAGAAAGTTTGAGCCAGGTAGAGATAGAGAGAGAGAAAGAAAGAGATATTTCCTTTTATTGAGGCCGACGACCCATCTCAGTATTTACGATATCTATGAACTTACACATTAAGGACAGGTTTTAGTTTTTTCTACGCTGAAGAACCGAAGTTTTCACTTAAATTTTTGAAAATGAGATTTGTTTACCAAGATCAAGATCACCCTCTTGACTTTCGCATCTCCGATTATCTTTTCTCTATCTTGCCTCAAAATATTTTAAAACTTTTTAAAAAGAAGTCAGGTGCACTGTCTGTATAGTTCCTGAATAAAGACTTCAAAGTCAATTTTCTCTGTTTGTCCTTTTTTTAATTGTTATTAATCTTGTGTGCCCATTTTCTCAGCCAAATCTTGTTCAATCATCTTGAACTTTTGAACACACTCTTCAAGGTTGTATGGAATCATCATAGACTAAGCATATTGAGGTTAATTGAGTGCTTTCTGAGTTATGGATGATTCTTTCATACCTTAGCATTTGTTTTCACGGACAAAGATGAAGTGTTTTTTCAAAATTACTCATTTACTAAAAAATAGTTCAAAACTTATAATTTTAGTTTGTGAGATTAAGCTATGTTTGAATAAGGCAAATACCAAGTTTGAAGCAAATATCTTCAAAATTGACAGAGAAAACAGACACACAAAATGTGATACTATTTATAGACCCATCCGCCATATTGGTCATCTGACTGTAGCAATGTCATTACTAAGTCTGTTTTTGCATACTTCATGCAAGTATCTATCATATATGAAAAGATGGACTTCCTAGGTGCATAAACAAGGATTTTGACTAAAAAACTAAAACCTGCCCTTAAATGATTTTAGATTCATAAGATATGTACTACAGCAATACTTCATTGTTTTATGTACAGTTTCTTCCTAACAAGGAACCGACCCAAGCGGCATACTCTGGAGAGAGAACGAAAGAATATGTCCGTACATGGACATCTTACACTTTCACGCTCATAGGTTATGTCAATTTTGATTCAAGGGATGCTACTAATTTATTACAACGATTTTGCTAATTACAGCACAATAGTTTTGTGCTGCTCTCTAAGCTTTAGTGCGAAAAAGACAAACAATGACACGTCTCTTGTTATCCGAATATTCGATCCCTTCAAAAGCCGGTTGAAGTGCCTTTTTAAACTGGAACGTAGGCGTGGAGCAATGTATTTTTTTCTAAGTGTGCTGTAGAAACCACAATCTAAGAGAACATGTTTCTCGTTTTCCATCGCATTACAAAATGGACATGTCAGATTCCTCCTTCCTTTGTAATTGTAACATTTGTTTACTCCTATGTCATTAATTCCTGAGAGAGAGAGAGAGAGAGAGAGAGAGAGAGGGACATTTCTGTCCATGATAATTCGAAATGTCATTAAAACCAGATATACGAAAAACGTCCGCGACCACTCATGATAGAACACTTTACTCCGCATGTACAAACGCGTGAGTCAAAGGGCACAACGTTTGGCAGAGCCTTGGCAATAGCTATTGCCTCGTCATCACTTTTAGCTGGGCACCACTGCTCACAGTCTTCATGGTTTTGCCTCCTGTGCTTCCATGTCGCTGTTACAACCTTCCCTTGATACTTCCATTACAACGATTTCCATGGAGTCGCCTCTTGCGTGGCTTGGCTGGCTGGCTGTCTTGGCTTTGGAGAGGGAGATCTTGAGAATCTCCAACCTGCACATATAAATATAGACAGAAGGCTTTAGATATTACTTCATCTTTTCTTTTCCCTTCGTCTGAGTCTCTCATTATTAATTCAGTTCATTCAAATCTGTACTGATGCATCATGTCAATACTCATTCGATTCTGAGAGAGTAAATGATCAGTTTTATTCAACCTCATCACGATTCCTCTGAGGGCTGAACATATTTTGTAATCATTGTTTCCAGCAGACATTAAACGAATATCTTCCACACTTGATAAGCGCTATTCTTCAGAAAATGGACAAGATATAATGTTGTAGACAGATTCAAGTAAACATATGCGCAAATAAACAAAGGATGTGATCGCACTACTCTTTTTACATTCAGGATTCAACTAGATGCTCGCAAATGTCCGTGAAAAGCAACATATTTAGAAGAGAAACATACGCACATGCTTAGAGGGTTTTTCAATTTACTTCACAAAATGGGACGATCCAACAGCTGATACAGAAGTCGAACGAGTGAAAACCACTTACGCTGTGCTCGCATCATTGGGAAGTCAAACGAACTGACGCGCTATTGTAATCCATGCTTTGATTGATCCGTTTGCTCAGGTTCCCGTATAGCCATAGTTAAGAGAACCAATCAGAGCACTAACACACCACCTTCATTTAAATGATTTAAAGTAAATTTCTGAGGCAACAGAGAGTAAAAAAAACGATATATGAGAGGCTGAGTATTCGTTGTGTGCAAAATCTCATTTTGATGAAATTGAAGACAAAATCTTGATTCTGAGGGTAAACCCTGACCTTAACCAAAAGCTGGAGGGGAAAAAAGACTTGTGTTAGATTTAGCTTCCGCATGGGGTTGTTAGCAAATTTCCGCATGTGTGTGTGTGTGTGTGTGTGTGTGTGTGTGTGTGTGTGTGCGCGCGCGTGTTTGTGTGTGTGTGTGTGTGTGTGTTTGTGTGCTTGGGGATATGTGTGTGTGTGTGTGTGTGTGTGTGTGTTTTCCTTTTGCCCTTTCATGCAAAGCTACAGGGAAAAGCGTTATAGAGAACACATACTATTATTGTGCTAACATTACTGAAACATTACAGTGCTCATTGAACTGCTTTCTGTGTTTTGTCTCTCACCTCAACTTGTGGTTTGCTACAACAGAAAATCAATTATTGTTATGAAAGAAAATGATCAAATATCGAATTAGTTTTCAAAATGATAATACACATTCTTACGCATGGACCAGTTGCAGGTGCCTTGGTGACAAATCATTTTAAAACAACACTGCCTGTCTTCCTTGCATGGTATACCAATGTTGCAGGCCTGAAATGAACAAGAGAACGCATTGTCCATGAATAAATCTAACGTGAATACGAGTTAAAAAAACACAACAATTGTAGTAAATTAGCAACTCCTACTCCTCGTCCTCTACTTTTTTCTCCTCGTCCTCTCGTTCTTCATTTTCTCCTCCCTGTCCTCTACTACTTCCTTCTGGTCCTCTACTTCTTCCTTTACGTCCTCTACTTACAATTTTTCTTCCTTCACTTTCTCATTATCCCTCTCCTCCTGCTCGACCACCTCTTGCTGCTCGTCCTCTTCCTACTGCTCGTCCTTCTTCTGATCGTCGTCCTCCTGCTGCTCGTCCTTCTCCTCCTTCTCCTCCCTCCCACCTCCCCCTCTATCCTCCCGATCGCCCTCGTCCTCCTCCTCGACTTCCCCTTCCCCTTCGTCCACTGCCTCCTCCTAATCTTTCCCTCCAGATCGTCCTCCCGCTCCTCCTCGTCTTCCCCCTCCACTTCGTCCGCTACCTCCTAATCTCCCCCCCCCCCCCCCCTTGACCTCCCCCTCCCCCTCGTTCTTCACATTCTCCTCGCCCTCAACCTCTTACTCATCTTCCTCTTCCCACTCGTCATCCAACCCCCCCCCCCTCCTCCCCAACAACACCCCCCTTATTTCTCTTTCGCCTCCTTCTTCTCCTCCTTCCCCTTCTTCTCCTCGATTTCTACTCCTCCCCTTCTTCTCCTCCCCTCCTACTCCTCATCCTCTTCTCCCCATTCCCCCTCCTCCTTTCCCTCCTATCCCTCCTCCTCGCCTTTCTCCTCCTTCCATTTACCGTCCTCTATCTATTTCCCCTCGTCCTTCTCCTCGTCCTTATCGTCCTCGTCCTCCTCCTCGTCCTCCTCCTCCTCCTCTTTCTTCTCCTCCTCCTCGTCGTCCCCGTCCTCGTCAGCGTCCTCGTCCCCGTCCTCCTCCACCTCCTCCTCCTCCTCTTCCTCCTCCTCCTCCTCCTCCTCCTCCTCCTCCTCCTCCTCCTCCTCCTCCTCCTCCTCCTCCTCTTCCTCCTTATCCTCCTCATCTTCCTCCTCCTCTTCTTCCTCCTCCTCCTCCTCTTCCTCCTCCTCCTCTTCCTCCTCCTCCTCCTCCTCCTCCTCCTCCTCCTCCTCCCCCTCCTCCTCCTCCTCCCCCTCCCCCTCCTCCTCCCCCTCCTCCTCCTCCTCCTCCTCCTCCTCCTACTCTTCCTCCTCCTCCTCTTCCTCCTCCTCCTCCTCCTTGTCCTCCTCCTCCTCCTCCTCCTCCTCCTCCTCCTCCTCCTCCTCCTCCTCCTCCTCCTCCTCCTCTTCCTCGTCCTCCTCCTCCTTTTCCTCCTCCTCCTTCTCCCCCTCCTCCTCCTCCTCCTCCTCCTCCTCCTCCTTCTCCCCCTTCTCCTCCTCCTCCTCCTCCCCTCCTCCTCCCCCTCCTCCTCTTCCTCCTCTTCCTCCTCCATGAATTTTGCAAAAGAATGAAGAGGAACATTGGCAGCTTTAGAGATGCCAGTGAGAAAAGTGCGGAAGAGTGAGAGTTACTTGGACAAGGGTTGGAGAGGCAACGGGAGATGTAAATACAGCAGCAGAAGCTGGACAGAAGTAGATGCAGGACCAGCAGGAACAGAATGAGAATACCGATGAGCTATGGCTTCTTTGTTATCTTGCATGTGCGTCAGAGAGACAGAGAAGAGAGAGAGGGAGAGAACGAACGAACGAACGATTAAATTTATTAAATAGGCTACCGGCCCCTTTCAAGTGTACAGTGTCATTTCATGTCAACACATTACAAGTATATATTAACAGTACATTGCAAGTGCAGTGCCAATATATCCAAGGGAAAATAATTAACAGATATAAAAGCTGTCCTCATCCGCGGACTCCTGCGCATCCTGTCTACGTTTAAATGCCTTATACAAAAACATGCTAGTTGATCTTATGGTCTTCATTTGCTTACTGGCCATTAGAGATGTTACTGGTACATCGACTTTGAAATCTAAAGAAACAAATAAGAAACGTTCCCTTAAATCATGCAATGAAAGACAATAGAGAAGAAAATGAGTCTCTGTTTCTTCTCGTTCTCTGCAGAGCGGAAACAAATTAAAACGATCCCCTGTCACGTATCTGTATTTATGCGTGAACAAATCAGTAATTCCCATCCTAAAGTGTATGTATATATCTCTAAATACTTTTTATCTATGTTGTAGAGGTACTGTTCAGTTTCAAATGATATTTTGAATAGTCTATAGAAGGAATATATCTTACTGTTCCGAACTCGCATATCCCAGTCAGTATAAAATCTACTAATAAGTGTTCCTCTAATATTTCTCAAGAACGCTTTATCGTTGGTAACCCGCTGGTTTGCCCATACGATTTCACAATCACATTCTACAAATATCTTCTTTATTTTGGTTGCCCAAAATTCTTCATTATTTGATGTGGACAGCATCGTCTGATATACTCTAAAGGGTAACCCACATTCGTCCTAAATAAATCACTTTCTTTTCAAGCCTTGATTCTGAAACTTTGACACATTCAGGCGGACCTAACTTCCAGTTAGTGTGCAAAACGTCAAGGAAATCCGTTCAGTAGTTTTTTAGATATCAGCCGCGAAGTCTGGACAGACACACAGACAGACAGATAAAGACTGTAGGACCTCCAGTAAACCTGGAGGGATAATGTGACGTTAGTATCAACCCGGAAAAGCCTTCATCACTTTCGTCTCGCACACCAGGGCAGCTGTCGTCTTTGCTGCATGCCAGGACGAGACGAGGATCCTGTGGATCCTGCAGGCTCGGGAGTTGCTCCTCGGCGGTTTGATGTGTCGGTCAGCAAGTGCCTGACCCCACTACGTGATGTCGCTGTGCGTAGGTCGTGGTCAGGAGTTGACTTGGTTGGATCCTGGTCTACAGCAGCTTTGGTGGAAACAGCAGTGGTGCAGGGCTGTCTGGCTTCGGATGTGCAAGTCGCAAGTCGCGATGACTTGCCCTGATCATTGTCAACATGGCGGGATTTGTCAGACGAGTTTTTCGGCTTGGCCAGATGTACCTCTTCATCGACATCTTCTTTTTTTCTCTGAGGCGCTGACACATCCCTTGCATGTCCTTTCTGAGTGAAGTTTTAAACTCTTGCTGTTGCCCCATCATGGGATAGTCATTCACTGTAGAGTACATTGGGTCAGAGGTCACAACACAGTCGGCTGGCCCTGCATCGTTGCTCCCATTCGCGTCTGCACACATGGCACGCATTTCCAAATCTCGTGCAATGGCGACGTTGGGTTTGGAAATGTTCAAATCATTGTTATCGCCATTAACTTCACACTGAACAAGAGACGGATTTTCAAACTGCAACGTCTGCTCACCGATCCTGCTGAAGTACTCCTGGCGTCGCTGTTGGTCTCGCCGTATCTGCGCCGGTGGTTTTCATCTTCAGCAGCCAGTGGCATGCGGGAGAGAAAATGGCCGGCCGTCTCGGGTTGCAAAGCGAAGTATCACAACAGTGATGTATTTTTCAGCAGCTATTTTCCATGACGTAAGGTATTCTAAGTCAAGCAGGGTGGACAGAGAGACTTCCACAATGCCTGGTAGTCCAGATAATGGCATCGTTATCCACACAGTATTGACTATCCGGCAAACGTATAGCGGAGCGACGTGAACACATCTTGTCAAGTCAACAAACGAGAGAGAGAGAGAGAGAGAGAGAGAGAGAAGAGAGAGAAGAGAGAAAGAGAGAGAGAGAGAGAGGAAAAGAGAGAGAGAGAGGAAGAGAGAGATGAGAGAGAGGAGAGAGAAAGAGGGAGAGAGATAGAGAGAGAGATAGAGAGAGAGATAAAGAGAGAGAGAGAGCGAAGAGAGAGAGAAGAGAGAGAGAGGAGAGAGAGAGCGTGTGCTTGTGCGAGGAATGTGTGTGTGTGTGTATGTGTGTGTGTGTGTGTGTATGTGTGTGTGTGTGTGTATGTATGTGTGTGTGTGTGTGTGAGGGAGAGAGTTTCCACGTGTATGCGTATGTGGCTACGTTTGTGAATGGATGTATATGTGTTGAGGAAAGGACAGTGATAGAAGAAGAGAAACTGAAGGAGATCTACAAGGGAAACGTTTTCTCTTACAGGTGAGGCAGGGCAAGGCTCCACTTCCTGCAGGATCCATCCTGGACTCAGCAACAGCAGCAACGTCATCAGCACCACCATTTTCATCCTGGATATCAAACTCCCACACCAAGGACTGTTAGCTATAATTGATGCAACCATTCACTCTACCTGCAGATTGTATTATGCTGTAATTGTCATCAGCCATTTACATGTTTTGCTTTTTCAAGCTGTTTTTTATTTATTTATTTCTTAACTCAGGATATTCCACTTACATGACTTCTCTAAATGTTTTCATTCCAAACTGTGTTTCGTTTGGTCACTTACAGATGAATCTCCCAGTTTGACGTGTTGCGAAAGTGCTGGAATGTATCTTCCGCATCATACGCCAGTCCTGTCTACAAGTCCGATGCTAGTTACATGATGTAGTCAGGATGGACCTCGTTTGATGTGTCGCATGACGTCCATCTGAGCAGCTTCGAGACGGTCAATTCTGTTCTGGATGATTCTAGAAAGCCTCCAAAACGTATATAGGGCGCGAGTGCGGGCGTGTGAAGGAGAGCGCATGACAGGAAGAGGTGAGAGTGTAAAGTGGTAGGTAAGTGCGAAAATTCCTCTACGGGATTGTGCTCTAGAATGAAGTTTTTTGCTGAGAGTGTACACGTGAGAAACAACGCTCCAGTGAGAACGCGACGAGAGACAAGTGAAATCACAACATATGACACATGTAAGAAGCAGATAACAGCGATTGTGCCCTTACGGCACCGAGTCCTAAAGTGGAGTTCATTTTTATGATTATGCTGATTAATGATTTTGTCGCTTTGAATAGACCAGTGCGTGAATACAGTTTGTATAGAAAGATCCCGGGACTTTTAGACTTCGACATCCCGGTGCAAGCTAGGAGAACTCCGTATCGACACAATTTTACAAAGGTGACAAGTCGCAACACTTGCATCTCACACTGCCAAATAATGACGAGAAACATTACTGTCTCTGGAAAACGTTCTCCCCTTCCATCCCAGCCTGACTTACTCCTAAACACCACTGCATCTAACATTAGTCACGCCGCCTTCACACCACTACATGACACAACACCAGAAGCTGACATTGGTCTCTCTTCAATACAGAATGGAATTCCATGTTTCACAGTATGAACCTAACAGTCAGGCTCGTAGTATTGTCGTAGTATAGTATTGACTACTCGCCAAATATGATCTTGTATAGGGAAAAGCTAAGAGTAGGACTCACAGTCGACACGGACCTAATAGGTATGCTACAATTGTCGAGCAATTTTCATCACAGGTTCCCAGCATTCCCTCCTTCGTCTGGTCTTCATTTTGTGATGGTTGCCTATCAATGGCTCTATTTTGTCTTAATTAGAGAGATGCTTGAAATAAGGACCGAGGGTGTCGCATCGTGTGTGGGCGGACAAATTAGTTCCCCCTAGAGGACATCCGCTCTTGGAGGGAAGTCTCCGTCATCACCTAGGTTTGGTGATAAGATAACGCCGTGACTCTCCAAGTTGCCGGTGCCGGACTGGGGGTGCCCTCTTTCCCAGACAACGTTTCAAGCTAGGGGGTCACCAAAAGGAGGGGGGCGGCAGAGGCCACAGAGGTGCGTGCTCAGAGAGTTAGCGGAGCAGGAAGTGCAGGCTAAAAATAAGACAGTGAAGCATTAGAATCTTCACTTTGGCTTTGACATCCAGACCACAGGCAGGTTTTCCGAAGTCCCAGCTGAGACAAGTGCTGCCGACCTGTCTCAGAGGTGCCTGCCTAAAAGATGCTGAGAACTCCTTCAAAGAAGACCGACTCCTTCCACCTCTATCTGTTTAGCGAAAACATATTAGGAAAAGAACTGACTTTTGTTTCATCGTTGGATCTTGGTGAGCATTGACCTTTCTTCACATTGAACAATTGACTGAGAACTCAGAACAATCATTTCAAATTTCCTTTTTATACGGCTGGCCTAGTAAATATAAATATTCACGATTGAAATCCAATAATAACCTTCTTCTAATGCATGCCTTGCATGATTGAAATACTTTATTCATGAAATTTATTATTAGCTAAATCTCGCTTGTTTTCTCCTTGGTTGTGAGAGAAGAGTGAATGAAGCATGCCAAAAATGTTGTGTCTACATGTCAAGCCTCAAGTGTAAAGTAATTACACAAACTCATCATCATCATCATATCCCTAGACTCTGCGAGGTTGGGCTTGTAACAAGTTATGAAAGCTCCATCCTAGCTTTACTGGCATGAAGCTCATTCTCCTGCAACCTGTTCCTCACTTCAGTGATGTGTGAAAGTCATTTCGCATTGTACGTGGACCTTTCAGATGCAGATAAATTATTATGTTTTTTTGCATCTCAAGGTTACACTAATATCCTAGATAGTATTTAATCCTATCAAACCTCTCCTGTAGTGATTAGCAGTAGTTCTATGGACTCTGTACTTTTTTTTACCAAACGTAGTACAATCGATTAGGATGCATCAGTCCCCTCATCAAACTGGCAATGGCTGTATCCTCTATGCAAAACTACAGCCCTGGACAACCCTGTGGTTTTGTTTGGCAAGGCATGTAAAGCCTCATGGGCAATGTACGCCTGTTGTGATCATACACATAAGTTCTCCCACAACGAGTAGGTTGTGGACCAGTAGACATATCAACAGTAAAGTG
Organism: Theodoxus fluviatilis; assembly: GCA_034096865.1. NCBI lineage: Eukaryota > Metazoa > Mollusca > Gastropoda > Cycloneritida > Neritidae > Theodoxus > Theodoxus fluviatilis. The sequence continues at coordinate 21,145 of JAWQFJ010026686.1, read as the reverse complement.
GTTTACAATTACTTACATACACTATATGCGTGTGTGTGTGTGTGTGTGTGTGTGTGTGTGTGTGTGTGTGTGTGTGTGTGTGTACGTGTGTGTGTGTGTGTACGTGTGTGTGTGTGTGTGACGAGAGCACCCTTCCTTGCTTGTTGGTGTCTGCAATATCGTTGTTTATTAACCAATGGGGTGGGTTACAGTGTGTCTGCCAACCCTGTAGGATATTGTGAGGTGGTCTGCAGACCATTATGATTGCAGTAGAATGAGAGGCGATTGGTAAAGGAACACGGACACTTGTCTGGAGTATGAATTAGTCAGTAAAGTATTTTGCAACGCCAAGCTGAGATTAATCACATCTTGACTAGAGAATTATGATTATCCAGTCAACATTGCACATTGGCCTTCTGCTAACAACGGTGTTGGGTTTGTGGATTTTATCAGATCTAGACTGACGATCACACATGATCAAATAAGTATTTATATGGCCGATCAATGATTGAACCTCTGTGTGAAATTATGACTCGAGACTCCCTATCTGTGTTGTGGTTGGACAGAAAGGTCTAGAGCTTTTGGGCGCTAGTATATTAACCCCTGCAAAATACGTAGTGAGCGCTCACACACCCATGTACCAACCGTGACGCCACGCCATCCAAAGAGAGAGTTTTTCTTCCCAACCACGTGTGAAGAACGAGCGTCTTCAACCCACTCAGTTTTGAAGGAGGAAGAAGTCTCCACTCCATTTAACTTGAAGAGTCAACGTCTGCGCCGTTTTGAGGAGATAGCTGTCTCCATTTTCCCTGTGGAGAAAGTTTCTGTCAAGTTTTCCCGACGTGTCGAGGACTCTGCGCCCGTAAGTGGCAAGAGTCTCCGTCTGCGACCTCTACGTCTAGAAGCTTCTATCAACGTCCAGAGCGGAGTTTGGTCTCGCCCCGCCGCTGGGAGTGACAAACGTCTGCATTCTCTCCCCGTCTAGAAGTTTCTCTTTCGTCGAGAGCGGAATTCGTCTAACGCCTGCCACTGAGAGAGACGAGCCTCTGCTTCTCCCCACGTGCTCCGCTGTTGAACGGGCATCTGTCTACGAATCAACTCATCCCCTGAGCAGTCTACACCAGCACCCAGAGTCGCGCCGAGTCGCCTCGTTCAACAGGAGGACTAGCAACGCCTGTCGTCATAAGCAAGAGAATTCTCCCCTTGACTGAACAGTCCCCGGGGTGGAGGAAATTCCAGCGCTCTTAATTTTCATCGTGGTGTGTAGGTGCCGTGCAGTGCACCGGATACCCCCTTTCCCCTTGCCCTACCCTCTCCCTCCCCCTTCCACGCTCATTCCTCGAACTCAACTAAAGAGCCTGCTGATTGGCTGAACCAACACTTCCGTCAGTTAAGTATCATTTTATTGGGTTTGGCAGACCATCTTTATTTATCTTGGGTATGGAATTCAGAATACTTATTGTTGCATAATTATTATTAGTATCTTAATTACAGCGTACAGTGCTCTCTTAGAATTTTGATTTAGAAGGAATTGAATTATTTTTTTATTGTCATCTGTGTCCTCACCGTCATTTCAGTCTTGTTCCATCATTGATTGATGATTGAGTGGGAAGAGATGCGAGTGAGCAGTGTGAAGTTAACCCCTAGACTAATTCATTCATAAACGACCCAAATTAGAAATAAGCTAACTCGTAACAGTGTAAGACTGGGTGAGTCTCAGGGTAGTATAATTTAAAATAATGTTTTCGTGATCATGCCATATTTATAATCACGTTATGAATATGAAACTCTTGTATTCACATCGAGAAACAGTTGTCGGGTACATTGACGTGGCTTATAAATAGCAATATGTAATTTTCAAATTCTAACATGCAAGAACAATTGAACAGTCTGACAAATATTTAATATTTTTATTTGGTGTGAGTCAGCTGCAAAAAACTAATTGTATCATGCATTTTCTCCTTTGTTGTTTTGTGATATTCTGCCTGACAAAGGTACTTATTCACGTGATTTTGGTGTGAGAAAAGAAATCAGAGACGAGTAGTGCTTACACAAGACTTTTTCCCTTCGAGGGGACTATCTACGTCACAGAAGACCATGGCTTTGTATGTAGGTGATAGTATACTGTTTTGATACATTTCCGAGATTTGTCACAAATGCCACCTACAAATAAGAACTCAGTTCGTTTGCATACAGGTACTCTAGTCTTTGGCTTGTGTTTCCAACATGTTCAGATATACCTATATTAGTAAAATTTACTTTAAAAAATACTGCTCAAATGGCAATATATACTTGAGAAAAGGAGATTACCATATAGAAATCATACTTCAACAGCTTCATCTTTGCAGATGGATTGAATGGAAGAGGAACATTTCCATAACTGTGTATCATGTGTGGCACATTGTGCTCCACCGGGAGCTAAGATGACTGAGCGAGTGAGTGATATTGTGTGTAGCTTTATTCTTCCCGACTGCTAATACTGCATCCGGCGAACTGCGTGGAGGACGCCACTAGAATGGGCAGGAAGGCGAACCAGCAGAGCGCTGTGAAGCGCGATCAGGGCACAGTGAGACACGAAGAATACTGCTGGCCATTCACTGCATCTTGACATTTCTCCAGCCGTCTCGACTCTCTTTGCCACCGGATCGAGATAGGCCAGAACGAGAGAGTGAGGCTGACGACCTACGCAACTCTCCCTGACTTTAATCAGGGCCCAGATTTGCATCAGCAGTCACCTCAGGAACCATAGCCACCGGTCTTCCATCTGACTCTTGAAGCCATGGTCATCTTCGACTATGAAGGATGATCAACAACAGCTTTATTTTTTCCGACTATGGAGTGGACTGCCGATAGCTACCGTAAACGATTTGTCATGACCCTAAATAATAAATAAAAAACTTTAAAAATAATATGAATGAGTGAATGAGTGATTGCATGAATGAATACATGAATGAATACATGAATCAATGAATTAATTAATGATTGCATGAATGATTGAATGTATGAATGAATGAATGAACGAATGAAAAAAATGAATGAATTAATGAATACAAACTTTATAAATATATTAATATTAAACAAAATTTAGCATGATCCTTCTCCTTGACGTTTGCTTCATAATAATATTCTAACATGAACTGTTCAGTTTGTACAAATGGAACAAGAACAGACATGGAAACAACAGCACAAACGTGATGTGTCCATGCAGCCTACCTTCCTAGAAGCGAGATCGACCTGTAGCGACGAAGTGGACAATTGGACTGGAGCGAATGTGAGGAACAAGTACCAGCCTCTTATGCATGCAAACGGAGAGCAACTCACCTGCTGTGACACACCACTGTTCAAAGTGATACTCACCAGCGGTGCATTCTAATGAAAGCATTGATAAGCACCAGTGCACTTTATGGGATCCATATTTACTGTGGTGGGCGCATGCACTGCAGTTGTCAGTTTGACAGACAGACAGACAGACAGACAGACAGACAGACAGACAGACAGACAGACAGACAGACAGACAGACAGGCAGGCAGGCAGGCAGGCAGACAGACAGACAGGCAGGCAGGCAGGCAGGCAGACAGACAGACAGACAGACAGACAGACAGACAGACAGACAGACAGACAGACAGACAGACAGACAGACAGACAGACAGACAGAGACATAAAGAG
>JAWQFJ010026686.1:5000-12500 GCA_034096865.1 Theodoxus fluviatilis | reverse complement strand
GGGCGAGGTGAAGAAACACCTGAGACCAGATGCAACGCCAGTTGTTCAAGCTGCTCTCCGTGTGCCACACGCCATAAAGGAACAGCTGAAGAAAGACCTGGATGCCATGGTGGAGACGGGAATAGTTGCCAAGGTAACAGAGCCGACAGACTGTGTCCATTCACTGGTAGTTGTGCAGAAGCCCAACGGGAAACTACGGATTTGCCTGGACCCCAGAAACCTCAATTCTGCCATCAAGAGACCGCACTATCCATTGCCAACTCTTGCAGATGCCCTAGCCAAGATGACTTGCTAGATTTTTCAGCAAGCTCGATGCAAGATCAGGCTACTGGCAGATGAAGCTGGACACAAGATACCTCCCACTTGACCACCTTCAACACCCCGTTTGGAAGGTACGGATTCCTGTGTCTACCATTTGGACTTGTCAGCGCCCAGGACGATTTCCAACGCAAGATTGAAGAAACAGTTGAAGGCATACCCGGAGTCACGACCCTCATAGATGATATTCTTATCACAGGGAAAACGCGTGGGGAGCATGACGGGAATCTCCGAGCGGCACTTCAAAGAGCAGAAGAGAAGAATCTGAAGCTGAATCCTGACAAGCTCACCGTTGCTGCAGAAGAAGTGGAGTACGTTGGACACATTGTGTCTGCTGAAGACCTGAAACCAGACCCAGCAAATTTACAAGCTGTCCAGGGAATGACTGCCCCAGCAAACAAGAAGGAATTGCCGACCATCCTAAGCATGATGACGTACCCAGCAAAATTCGCTCCAAGGCTTTCACACACTACCCAACCGATGAAGGAACTGCTGAAAAATGAGAATGAATTATCCTGGAAGAGAGAACAGGGAGATTGATTGCTTGTTTATTTGCGGCCAACAACCCGTCATGTAGGTATATGCACATATATACAAATTAAAAACATTTGCGAATCAGTTGGCATAGTAAAATGTTTTCTCCTGATAAGAAAGTGACATATCAAAACTCTTCCATATGTGATTACATTTAAATAAAATGAAATATATGTACACCGACGTCAAATTGTTCAAGTAATAAATTTCAGTCTAATGCTCATACTGAGAGTCGGATAGGAACTGACCAGGGAAAAGAAGAGAGAGAGAGAAGTGGAACTCTTTATCAAGCCCGCTGCTCGCTACACGTTACAAGAAAAACAAAGTGTCATGGACACTTAGAGGTTTACGTGAGGTAACGAGGTTATGTTGGAGAGCTTCTGGTCTCTGAGAATTAAGGCGTAGTAAATATACATAGCTACGTCTCTTGTTTTTCTAGGGTCTTCTCCCTGTAGTAAATGTATACAGCTAGTGTATGTATTTCTCTTAAGATATCTCTCAAGATATTTCTTTCGAAGTTCGTTATAGACAGGGCAATGTAGGATAAAATGATCTTCATTCTCAGTGGCTGTACAAAATGCACACTTAACATTTAAGTGGTGTCGATTTACAAACGGCTGGTTTGTCTGCAGATTGTTGATTCCAAAGCGAAATCTAACAAATGCATCCCGAAACTTTTTAATAGTAAGAGTAAACAGGTACTCTTCTAGACCAAATTGACCTTTGAGTAATGAGTACCAGTGGTACCTAGAACTCGTTGCACATTTATCATGCCATGTTTGGTGCCAGCAGTCTTTAAGTCTTTGCTTAAATTGATTCAAAAAAGCAGTTTTGTTGCCAACACCTTCATTTAGCCATACGTAAGAAAAACCTGACCGGCACAGGCAGTTTTTAATGTGTTCTACCCAGTTAGCATTTTTTGGAATATTAGCATTCTTTAACATGAGGTATGCTTGTTTTGGGAGTCTTGTTATTGGCATAGTGGATAGCCTGAGCCAGTATTTGACCGCCTTGGTGATATACGAAATAGACAAAGGGTATCTGCCAAGATCCCCGTATACCATTTGGTTTGGTGTCCGGGTGTCTAATCCAAGGATCCTCTTGCAGGCAAATGTATGGACTTTTTCTATATTTCCTGCATTATGCAGGCCCCATATCTCAGACCCATAGAGCATTGTCGATTGCACCTGCGCGTCAAATAGCTTGAAAAACACTTTCGGATCAAGTGTGTGCAGGTTCCACATTGCCTTCAAGGTCTGAACAACTTTTTGCTTTCCTTTTGACGCCAGATCATCAGTACAAACGTTCATGGATAATCTGGTGGAGAAGACTATGCCAAGGTACTTGTACCTGTTGACTATTTCTAGAGATTTGTCATCAAGTGACCACTTTTCGCCTTGCGCAAGGTGTCCACCCTTACAAAAAACCATGACCTTTGTTTGTTCTACGTTAATCTTTAAACCTAATGATTTAGATACACTCCCTAGATTGTCTTGTTGGTTTTGTAACCCATAGTGGGTAGTAGAGAGAAGGACAGTGTCATCGGCAAACAAGAGAAGGTAGAGTTCTTTTGTTCCAGGCAGGAGCTGGACGCCATGTTTTCCATGCATGCGCACGTGGTCAGCCACCGAGTTCATGTAGAGAGCAAACAATAACGGACTCTCCAAGGCTCCCTGCTTCACACCAGCTGAGCATCAGAAGAATTCAGAGAGTATCCAGTTCCACCTAACGCATGACTGGACACGAGCGTACATGGCTTTCAGCATTTTAATAGTTTTAGTTGAAAGTCCTGCAGCATCAAGCGCGCGCCACAGCAGATCGCGATTCACAGAATCGAATGCTTTCTCGTAGTCAACGAAGGCCACGTACAGCTTCCCACGACGCCTGCCATAGACGTGCTTGAGGATCATGGAGTACAGCGTGAAAACGTGGTCAATCGTTGAATGCTTCATCCTGAAGCCCGACTGTTTGTGACATATTTTGTCTTCGTCTTCCGCCCAGAGTCGCAAGCGGCGCGTCAAGATGGATGAAAATATCTTGCTGAGTGTGCTTAGTAAGGATATGCGTCGATAGTTGTTTGGATCCATTCTGGATCCCTTTTTATACAGCGGGATTATTACAGACCGAGACCATACTTGTGGAAAGGACTGAGTTTCAAAAATAACATTAAACATCTTTGTCAAGAACGGTCCGATCGAGTCACAAGCCGCTTTCAAGCATTCGCCTGGTATATCGTCCAGACCTGGCGATTTCCCAGGTTTGATGTTGCGTATAGCCGTCTTTACCTCCTCAAGGGATATTGCAGCATCAAGTTCATCGGCCCTTTGGGTAAGTATATCATTGACACTGTTAGTTGTTGAATCGAGGTTTCCGTGCGAGTGTCGATAAAATAAAGTCTCAAAATGACCTTTCCAGATGCCTATGTCAATGTCAACGTATGGAGGTGGCTTGTTTGTTGCTTGTCTCACTAAGGACCAGAATTTATGCGAATCCTTTATGCTGTCGAGAAGGGTGATCCGAGAAGAGCTGAAATAGTTTATTTTCTTCTCGCGTATGGTGTTTTTGTAGGTCTTTCTAGCGCTTACATACTTTTCTTTAGATTCGGAGGATCGGTGTTTTCTGTACTTTATTAAAGCAATTTTTGCTTCCTGTTTCGCTTTGAGGCAGTCATTATCGTACCAGACAGATGGGTTTACTGGAAACGAAGACCTATTGATCCAGATGTTTTTCCTCATGCATTGAGCACAGGCTAGCATGGCGGAGTTGAACTGCTGCAGAGCTGATTCCACAGAGGTGTCGATCATTTCTGCTGCTCTAGCAAGGCGTTGCGAAAACTGTGGGTTTTGGATGTTACTATGGAACACGTTTGCTTTGCTAGTGTCCCATATCACTTTTGAAATGTACATCTTTTTTGGTATTGATCTGCGTGTGGTAGTGGGAAAACCAACAGTGATTTCCAAGGGCGTGTGATCACTTTCAACTCGGTCAGCAACAGCTAGATCAACGGAACAGTTTGCGAAGTCTCCAGATAGCAAGCAGTAATCTATGACTCTGTCTCCGTGTGTTGACACGTAGGTATGTTTGCCTTCACTGTCACCAAAGGTGCGTCCATTGATGATACACAATTGATGAACAGAACAAATGTTTTTCAGTATTTCCCCAAAGGCGTTCACCGTACCATCTCGCGACACGCGATACTGCCTAAGCGAGGGGCAACTAGAGGCTAACTGTTCTTGTCCTTCGTCGTCATCCCCATCCTCTATCGGAGCCTGGGTGTCCCATTTGCCGATCCGAGCGTTCATGTCCCCGCATATCATTACAATCGATCCCGGGAAGGTCTCTTGTATGTGCAAAAGAGCATCTTTCAGTGGGAACAAGCTGCAATGCTAATCTTGATCCTTGTAGTAGGGAGACTAATGCGGTGGGATATACACCGCGAGCAAAATTACACAACTATCAGTCAAACCTGTTATCTTTAAAGCCAACAGATTGTCGTACTCAATATCTATTTGTGTAATAAATGGTTTCAAGTGGTTTTTCATAAGTATAACAACTCCTCCTGATCTCCGACCTTGTTTGGAGAGTTTAATGGCTGGAGAATGAAACGCAGTATACCTTTTAAAAAAGACACTGAGGTCATATGACTGCTGTGAAAGTTTCTATCAGACAGCATAAGTCAAATGACAGAACATAATCCGTGAAACCTGATTCACCCAGTCTTGAAGTAAGACCATCTACGTTTCAGCACACGATCTGCAGTGTTTTTAGTTTAATCAGAGAATGTGCCACTTCCTCAGACGCAAGACGTTTTTCCGCCGATACCGGTGCATGAGATCGATACACACTCTGATTCACGTGTGACGGACGTCGGCCCTCCCGTCATTTATTGACCTCTGATGCTCTTCCTTGTGGGGAAGAGCTTCTTGTCCTACGGAGTCGTCCATCCCATACAGACGAGTGTCTGACGTTTCGGCGGCGAGTACCGTGTTGGGGGGTCCACACAGAAGAACCATTACCGTCTTCACCAACGACCTCTGCACAAGTCAGACAGGTACTCGGAGGGAGGGTTCCGTCGTTGTTACGGGACTCCAGCCAACCCAGTAGAGTACTCTGTCGTTTCGGAGCCGACATCTGACTCGTACTCGAGGCCATAGAGGTTTGTGGGTGCGCGTCTGTATTCCCACTGATGGAGTTCAGAGAGGCAGGCGACGTTGCCTGTATCTCCGTCTCCTGTTGAACGTCCGACACAGGTGAGCAAGAGGTCACAGCTGGCGGGACGTATTCCTAGTCATTAGAGTACAGAGTTGCTGACGATTGTTTGGGTACCTCATCCTCTAAGGGATGGTCCATCGCACCCTCGTCTGCTAGATCATCAACCCCCGCATGGCCACCATAATCACGAAGAAAGGCCTTTGGTGGTAGTGCCGGAACTCGCGTCTCATGACGTATATCCATTGTTCTCCCAGCCTGCCTACCGCTTGAAGATCCGTCGCATTCGGGGGAGCCAACTCATTCGTCGATCACGACGTAACCAGGAGACAACAGCCAGTTGTATTCCCGAGTTACTTTGTACCTGCGGGGTCCTGGAATATCCCCCGCCATGATCTGGCCTCCTAATGAGGCGCCTATAGGAGATTCAGTTTGCAGGTGAAACGCGCCATGTTGATGATCTACCACCACTGGATGTGTTGCATCTCCTAAACTTCTGTAGTGTTGGGCTTCAGATGCATTCCGCTGCGAGGCTGTGGGCACTCTCCACGAATCCTTGTGTGATCCAGGGCATTGCGGAGACACCTCTCTGTGCTGCCAAGGGAGTCGCTGGGTATGGGTGAAGCGCTCAGCCCCTCGGTCGGATCCAAACTCTTCCGTAGGCAGAGTAGTTGCTCTGTTCCGGTTACTGTCCCTGTGGGGATGGTCTTTGTGCCGGCTTGTTCGGTGGTTCTGCCTCTTTCATTCGTTTGATCTTCTGCCTGCTGGAGATTTTTCTCTGAAGAAAAGCTGGTTGTTTTTGAAGTAGGCATGATGACCGTGTCTGCGCAGCTCCTGGAGGGTAGTGGTCTGCCTCTGTGTAAGCTCCCCGGAAATTCTTATTCCATTCCTCCTAAGAGGCTCGCGTCCCCACCTGAGCAGTCTCAGTTTGTTCGCCCATGTACTCATTTCCACAAGTACAGGGCTGCAGTCCCCCTGGAAAGGAACTCCTAATCGCTGGACTCTTACTATGTCTTTTTCAGACCATCAGAGGTCAGGATCGACATCTTGTAGAGTATCCAGCACCAACTGGAGGCAGTCCCAGTAGGTCTTTCGAGATATCTCGGGTAACCCGAACAACTGACTGTTGTTTAGCTTCGTAGACATCTCCATACTCTCAGCTTGGCCTTCTACAGTGAGCAACTTGTTTTGCATGTCCATGTAAATGGTGTTTACATGGGATTTCAGTCCTTCTACCTGTTCATGTAGGGCTGCATTCCATTGTGAGAGCTGAGAGCAGTGCTGTCTACAGCGTTCCTGAGTTTTCCTCAGGAGGATGTTTGTCGTCTCTTGTTGAGCACATAACCGACGCAATTCTGCCTCAATACTTTCACTTTCATATGGGGTCGTTGGTTCTGTGCTAGAGATGTATGCGTCGCATGGTGTGGGCCCATGCTGTATTCTCGGAGGATGACCGTGTTGCGTTTCCAGTGGTACATTCCACCCGGGCCATGCAGCAGTCTCGTTGTTTCTCCATGGCCCAGGGTTACGTTCCACGTTCCCTCCTAGCAGGTCCAGACCCGAGAGATCAAGCAGCGTAGTTGTTGGAGTGGCAGGCCTGAGTGAGCACGCGATCGTAAGTGATGCGCACAATGCGATCAGTAGCAGTCGTAGTCGAGCCCTAGGTCGCGAGAAGTGTAACTGCCACGGGCTTGAGCACATTCCATCTTGTAGCTCTTCCAGAAGGTGATAACTGAGCTCAAAACTCGGTGCTTCGGATATTGCACGCTGCACACCGTCCACGCTTCGCTCTCAGGCGATTTACACGAGCAAAATGTGCTCCAATGCGCAGTCGGTACGTTTCAAGCGTGACACCCATGGTGAACAGTTTGTGAACTCGTTCCAATAGCAAGTTTTGTCAACAGGAAAACACAATATATCTACAACCAAATATACTCTTGAAAAGTTATCGAAAGTAGTTATCCTTTGCTTTCCTCACGGGAGCGATTCCGAGACATATCCTCCTCGGTGGCTCATCTAACCGACAACTAAGTTATAGTTATAAGTTTTGGGGGCACTCAACAACACATAACCGCAGTCGACAATTCCTATCTTCAGTCTACATTAGCAGTCGTTCTTGTACAGCGACAACGAGAGCTGCAGTCGCGGGGGAAGTGGCTCGCTCTCTCAAACTCACAACACTCCAAGTCGATGAAACACCTCAAAACATCACAAAATGATCAAATTACACCAAAGAGCAAGAGTCGTGCTTTACTCACGCCAAGCCACGTCTATGGCACGTTTCTGCATGTACTTCCATTACTGCTTTCACTTCTTGTAACGGTCACCGGTATTCGGGAGCGGAGCCCCGACGAAGCACGTCTGCACACGTCGATCGTACTGGCGGAAGAAAGAACATGGAGAGACACTCCAGCAAGCAAAGGCCATTATCTCCAGTCA
>JAWQFJ010026686.1:0-2500 GCA_034096865.1 Theodoxus fluviatilis | reverse complement strand
GGGTGGAGATACAAGTCTTGGCACAGGACTGTTAAACTTCGAGGCAGACGTTGTCCACTGAGAAGAAGATCATGGAGATTTAGATCTCTGTGTCAGGGATAACATCAGTATTGTGTACACACGAGTACCGATGATTTTGTGGAATTACTCAAGTTTTGTCTAGGAGCATTGTACTCATTCTAGTTTGTCGTACTGATAAGCAACACTAACCCTTTCGTAGTCACAAAGAGCAAATGAATAATATAGAAGTGATGACAAAGAAGTAGATTTTCGTTTTAAACACTTTACTGTATGCCCAATGTAAAGTCAGGTTGAAAAAAAGAAGAAGAAAGAATACAAACGCAGCAAACAAAGCAAAGCAAAAATTTAATAGACGATGTACAATGATTTACAAACTCCTCTCTTATTATTATTATTATTTCTGCAGGATCTTTACTAACCTTTAATTATTAATTTTCTTTACTTCATATTCAAACAAATTAAAGTGATTTATTTTGACCTGTGTCCTCACCTTTCATTCTGACGTGTTCCATCGTTTTGATAGAATGACTGTGTGAGATAGTGTTGCCTATTCAGATGTATGTGTGTTTCCCCTAGACTTATTAAAAGCTAGTGGAGCTGTGTAACAGTTGGGGTCATATCATCCAGGATTTGGAATCTAACTCCGAACAGTTGGAGTCATCATTTCCAGGGATTTTAGAGCCATAACAGTCATTACTTTGAGGGTAACTTAAAGCCTTGTGTTAAAATTCTGAACCAGATTAGCTGTTCACTTGAGTGTGAATGGTTGTGTTGTGATGTGATCTGTCATTTTCCCTCCAGGTTTACTGGAGGTCCTACAGACTTTATCTGTCTGTGTGTCTGTCTGTCTGTCTGTCCCGTCTCCACGGCCTATATCTCAAAAACTACTGGACGGATTTCCTTGAGATTTTGCACACTGACTGGAAGTTAGGTCCCATTCAATATTATCAAATTTTCAGAATCGAGGTTTGAAAAGAAAGTGACTTTTTTACATTTTGGTGTTTCAATGAAAACGATTCAACAGACTCCATTTTGCAAAATCTGTGACGTTATCATTTGACGTCGAATAATGTGACGTCATTTGCGAGGAGATTTTTGAAGGAGGGTGAATAGAATAGAATAGAATAGAATTCTTCGGCTTGCTTAGGCGTCCAAGGCCTGTATGCACGTCGGTCCGTTTAGTGGACTAATCGCGTTTATAAACGCGAAAATTCGAATAGGTTAGCCTATCCTATACGAATTTTCGCGTATAAAGTTATCGCACCTCCGAGGTCCGATAGAGCCTAAACGCGTGTAAATAATATTACGGCGGCCATTTTTTTTCTCCGAGCACGACAACGGCGTTTTCTGCGAAGAAACAGGATTTTCCGGGTCCGAACTAAGCCATGAACAGCATTAATTTATCAAGGCTGTATGCTGAATGCATCAGTAGGTCGGGAAAGTTTCAACTTTTTACACATCGAATGCAGGTCAACGCAGATATACGTACGCGGCAAAGAATCTGCACCACCGCTTCGTTGCGTGCATGTTTGCACAGAAAACGCTGTATTTCGGGATACTAGAAACCCCATCCAAAGAAAATGTAAGCCATGAACAGCATTAATTTCTCAAAGCTGTATGTTGAATGCATCAGTAGGTCGGGAAAGCTCCTATATTTTAAAATCCGACAGGCAGGTCTCACGCATAGACTACACGTGGAAGCGTTGTTGCCATGGCTCTGAAAAGGGCCGTAACTCTAAATTCTGACCTCGCTTCACGTAAGTGAAAATCGCTCGATTGCGCGGTCTCGGTGTAATCGTTGCGTGTGGATGTCAAGCGTATTTTTGCTGCCGATCCGGTGCCGGATCGAGAGCAAAATCTGCTTGCAAACGGGTATGTATATAGGCGCCTTAAAATCCCCCTTCCTTCCCGGTCTTAAAAAGTTTGGAAACCCACCCCCCAAAACAAATGAACTGATCCGCCCCTGAGGATAAACGCGATTAGTCCACTAAACGGACCGACGTGCATACAGGCCCAGGGCCTATCGCCGATTCTGGTAGTTCTCTGGCTGTATTTTTATTGTTCTTGGCCCGTATTCACGACGGCGATTTATCTTTTTAACACTCGATTTATCTCCTATCCCCGATTTATCTTGACTTCGGTTTAAATTCTCCTATTCATGACGGCGATTTAGCCCTAAACTCGCGTCAAAGCAGAGTGTTAAACTATTCTCCCGAAGTCGGCAAGATAAATAGATAAACCGGGGTTATCGAGAGAGGCAAGATGGCAGCGATTGTGCTTAAGAAACGAATTCATGACAATCTGTTAAGGAAAAACCGAGTATTCCGAGACCGAAGGCACCCGTTAGAAGTATTTAATGATGAAGAGGTGTTCAGAAAGATTCGATTCCATCGAAAGGAAATCTTGGCCATCACCGACGAGATCCATAAAGAAATCAGTCGAACCCAGAATTATTCAAAGGCACAGCAACCGAAAGAAT